>OVAY01003210.1:0-12416 GCA_900406395.1 Kernera saxatilis
ATTCTTGTAATTCTCAATCAATATAACTCCAATCTTAGCTCTTTTGAGCCATAAACTTATATTTTTGGTATGTATATGACCGTTTTACTAGATTCCGCTACCCGTTTAGTCTTTTTGATAGTATATTTTAAGTTTCTCTCAAGGAATGCTAAACAAGTAAGAGATACTTCTCCTTGTAACTTTTGTTTCTCAATAGCATATTTCAAGGCTCATCACTCATTCTTGTAATTCTCAATCANTCACTTATTCTTGTAATTCTCAATCAATAACCTCCAATCTTAGCTCTTTTGGGCCATATCTTAGCTCTTTTGGGTCATAAACTTGTGTTTTTGGTCTGTATATGACCGTTTTACTAGATTCCGCTCTTGTTTGCTTTTATATAAATGTTACCAAAAATCATTTGGTTAAGCCCCAAAAAGTATATAAATATTTATCACTTGCTAAAAAAACATTAAAAGCTAGCAGGTTATATGATGGGCGGGTCAATGTGACGTTAGTACTATTTTTTTTTTTTTACGTTAGTACTATTATGTAGTTTTTTTTGCGGGTTGGTCTATCAAAATACGCAAAATATTTTAGTCCACTGATAAGACGAGCTAAATGATATATGATAGGCCAATACTAACATGTCCATCACACTCATATGTAAAATTGAAAACTATATTAAATTTTTATAATATGGACTAAAATGTAGTATAGAGATTTACATTTTGCATAACACAATAGGAATTAAATTTCACATCATAAACAATTATTTGCACATACAACAAACAATAATCGTATCTACAATCTCAGAGAGGGGTCGGGTAAGGGTAGTTACGATATCAAAAATCATTACCCGAACTGATAGTTGCGGATAAAGAGTCAGGTAAAACGAGTAAATGGTAGGGTACGATTTGGGTCGGGTAGTATTAGAAATTTTTTTTGATAATTCTTTAATAATTTGTATAATTTAAGAAAAAAATTTAGATAATTTTGTAAAATATTGGCTAATGTTGAGAAATTTAACAAAATTTATAAATAATTGTAGAAACTAAAAACATTTAGCTATCCAAACGGCTACACCGTGTACCCAGATAATTATTTTGACTTGAACCTTATCTGACTCCGACCGTTTGAATAAATTATCTTGGTCCAAACGGATAATTTCTATTATCTTTATCCGAAAAGCTCGGGTAATTCGGATCAGGTACAACAAAGATTGGATAATTCGACCTGAAAATTTCAGGCTTACAATAAACAAAAAAACAATACTATGAAGTTCTAAATATCTCTACATTATTCTTAAAAAAAAGCAAAAACTAAAAAAATCTATATAAAAAAAACTAAAAAAAATATTACAAATTTTCAAATATAAAATATATAACATTCAAAAAAAAATATTGATCTGCGGTGTACCGCGGATTATATCAACACTAGTGGATTTATACAAACACTAATAAGATGACAAAAATTAATTTTGTTACACAAACTTATAACAATAATAAGAATACACTAATTAATTAAGTTATAATTAAAGAATCCACTAAACAATAACAATAGAATCTGAAAATTTTAAAAATCTTTAAAAATTCATCTCCCAATAACCCTCTCTTAAAATCTTTAGTTTGTATATACAACAAACAAAGAACACCAGCAATTTTCAAATCTCTAATATATTATTCCACAAAAAAATGTGAGTAAAAATATTATTGACAAAAAAGTTTAACAATGTTAATATAAATTTACAAAAATCTAGTATGTTATACACAAACAAAGAAAGTCGGGTAAAATGAGCTTCAAAGAGTTGTAGGAAGGCACGACAAATGTTAATGAATGTTTTCTAAATAATTAGGAAGCTTATCAAAATTTTAGATAGACTTTCCTAAAAAATAACAAATACTATTTCGAACATACAGTAACAAAACCATGAAAATCCATGTAATCCTTCGTTGAATAAGATTCTTATTAGCTAATTACATCGATATCCACCTACCGGCTCTACTTCTTCAGCAATCTGTCCATTGGTCACTTCACCAAAATGTTTAATGTTCTAAGATTCAGCGAAATCATGAAGTTTTAAACTTTACATATACATGTTAATATAAGAGAAGAACAGTTATATACAAGATTTTACTATCCCACTTTCGTTTGTTCTAAGCCAATCACAATCCCACATGCCTGCATGCCTTCAAGATATGGTGCAATAGTTTTTCTTCAACCTGCAACAAATTTGAAACTTGCTATTGATATTTAAGAACTGAATAACACACACACACACACCATCATCATCAAAACACTATTCACTAGCCTCATTTTCATATATGCGATAAACTTTAATCATATAGCAGCTGCAAAAGTATAAACAAAACTTCGTGGACTATAATTTCTTTAAAATGATTTATAACAACCTTGCTGGTGGAAATAACAGGACAAGAACAACAACAACAATCATTTTCATACACTCTTCGTAATAACATCTATAAATTTAATCATCAAAGAAGAGTTTTAGATCATATAGTCTCTACAGGAATGTTTTTTCCTAAACATGAAATAGCTAGGACAACTGCATCTTCTCTTGTTCTACCAAAGGATTAAACACCAACTAAAAACTTGGTTTTTGAAAGTTTTTGTTACATAATCCATGGAGTAAAAGGAGCAAATCTACCTTTATGCATATATAATCCTTAGTTCTACAATATCTCGAATAATTTGAAACATACTTTTCACCATCGAAAAAGGTCACAGTCATGACCAACAATCATAACTTCACATTGTGGCAAAAGAAGATTATATAATTGTCTTATAATAACAAAGAACGATTTGTTGCAGGTTTTTAAAACACCAAACTCTGGTCTCTTCATCCACAACAGTCTTGAAAGTAACAATATACGAAAGCTTTTGGTGTTTCGAAGTGCAGTTGAGTGTTTTAGGCTGGACAGTAACAGATGCTCCTTTGAAAGGCTAGACAGAAACCTTGTAGCTTGAAATGTGAAGACCAACATTGGTCACAATTCTTCTAAGAGTCATGACTTTAACATGTGTGTTCTTTGGGAACACAACTGAACCGTGAGGACCAACATTGGATATTCCACACTCAAATATTGTTTGTTGTGTCTCTCTTGTTTAAATCTCCTTATTGGCTAAAATTCTTTACATTGACTCTCTAGTTTTCATAGGAAAATCATTTTCTTTTTCATTATTGGCTGGTTTTGATGGACCCTCTTTAATATTGTGTTTACTTTTTGATGTGTGTAAGTTTTTTAAAATAGGAAGATAAAATATATTGCACAGCTCTTTTATAGATATCTAAGAATGAATATAGCCGATGCTTGAAATGTCTCATTATAATTTGGATATTTTTATGCAGCTGGGTTTTTGTTGTCTCTCTAAACCCTTTCCGAAAACATACATATATTTCAACAAATTTTGCCCAAGTTTTGAATAATAGTAAGATGATCAAACTTGCATCCCAATTACATACGAAAGTTGTTCTTTTTTACACTTCTGATCAAATAAAATTATGCTTAAAACTTAGATGTAGCGTCAATTATAATCAGCAAATTCTTGTGCCAGAGCAAAGACTAATGATTTAGAACCGTTGCTCCAATATGTATAATACCAATTTTGATGAATATCAGAGAAAATGTATTACAAAATATCAAAAATCAAATAAGATTCAACAATCACCGGCCTGGTATAGTGGTACTAAAGCCCCACGAATTCTGCCATGTCTGTCATTTCTTATTATCAAAGGTTATGATGTCAAACATCTTTGAAATTGTTTTTGTCTTAAACAATGTGAGGTTGCAGCTTGAATACCACGACCAGTCCTTCGGATAAAAGTATGCAAGCAAATAGTCAAAGAATATGATTGCTGAATTTTCTTCACCGTTTCTTTGCACATTATGCTCCTTATTTGATACAGATTCAAAATTTCTCTAAACGCTTTTCTTCAGAGGGCAAAATATTTTGTCCAGAATCTAGAGAGTTTACTTAGTTTAGAGTGTCAGAAGAAAACGACTCTTTTATACATTTCGATAACCTAGTTTCACTTCTATGATATTTGGCACTTCAACGTCGAAAAGAATGGTAAACTTAAAAACAAATAACAATTGTTCTGATTCTCAGAAAAATGGGAAATCTGCAATAACAATTATTCCCTCTATTATTCTAATCTGATAAATGCAACAAGTAACTAGTAGTAGCTAAGGTGGTGGTGCTACTTCATTCTGTAGAGGGAGAAACAGGTCACGAAGAATCCTATTCTTTATCACTTTCAGAGTCTGTGTTGCTTCCTTAGCTTCTTTATCAAAGAGAGACTTCCACAAGCCGAAAAAGCTAGGCTATATCGCTTCCCTCCTAAACCCATTCGCCAATGAAACAACCTTCCCACATCTCAACTTATCCTTTACCTTCTTCAGCTGTTCCCGACGACATGCACATGAGAATCAGAATAAGGACATTCAGAGATAAGATTACATCATAAAAATTCTCCCAAGTCGGTATGGCCAGTCTCAATTGGACTGACAAGCCATCATTATGATATACTCCATTCTTCGGTTCAATATATATAAAGTAGACATAATGAATCACACGAATCACCCATTCTAGCACGAGACTATTAGGATAAAAGTACCTTTCTGCATCTCTCCATAACTTAAAGCAGAACCATAACATTCTACGAATGTGATACGTTCCATATGATATACTTCTGAAAGAGGAAGCATAGAGAAGGTTGTGGGAGGGCAAAAAGAATAACAGAGAAAGTCAACACTTTTTTTGACTATGCTGATGTGTTGGCAAGGCAATGCAAGGCAATGCAAGGCAATGCAAGGCAAAGACTCTCACACTATCAGAGGTTTTGCCGTTTAGTTGTCTTCGATAAATAGGATCGTTAATTGTATTTTCATCTACACATTGAATTGGGGGTTGTTGAGAGAGAGACGAGATGAGTTCTCTTGGGATCATGATCGCTATGAGATCATGATTAGGGGTCAGATTATTGATCGATCTGAGATCATAATTTGTGTTCTTTGTTATCATTCCACAAATCAAAAAAAGAGATAGAGAGTTTCATGGTTCACGGTTTCAAACTCTATCAATTGGTGTGATAGTGACTCGATCGAACATCGCAATGGCGTTTAGAGAGTTTCCAATTTTTGACAGTGATCTGCAACCGTGGATATCAGCATTGGAAGACCAGTTTGCTCGCAGTGGAGAATTTACATAGTTGAAAAAATTGGCTTTAGCTTATGGTTTGTTCGATGGTGATGCAGAATTGTGGTTTCATCGGAGACAATCGCTAAAGTTTTTCAAAACCTAGAAAAATTGAAGAAGATTTTCTTGTGGTAGTTTAGACACTGTGATCTTGCGCAGATTCAGAACAAGATAACATCGCTCAAGCCACACGAATCAATTTTACTTGAATCAAAGGCGATTGTTGCAAGCAAACAGTTACGGAGACAAATTTGAGAAATGGTGTGAAAGCGATTCAAAAGGTAGAATCGTTTTGTGCAGATGCACCGATTGAAACAAAATCAATGATTCAAGAGGCATAAGCGATTGGTACGATAGGATTGATTAAGGATGAAGATAAATCAAATCTATAAAAGGAATGGATGCTAGACCAAATATTGCATCAACGTGAACCATTTCAAAATCAGATATCACTCTTTCACCTGGAACCAAGCGATCAATCTAAGAGGACATCACTGCACATGTTTAATCATCAAGAGGAGAAAACACATGCATTAGATGTCATGGAGGTGGCTGAGTTAAGTAAGAATCTAACATGTGTTAATTCCACACATAATGCATACCAAGTGTTCGGCAGAATGTTTGACCTTCCTAAGTGGCAAAAACTACAATAAACTAGGAGGCAGAAGAGGTGTTCTAACTCCTGGAAATTCAAGTTCAAGACTTGCCCATTGATAAGTAATTTTATACAAAAAAAAAAAACTATGGTTTAGTGAGACAGTAGAAGATGATGTCAATACAAAGAATATGGTTGAACAACTTGCAATTTTTGCAATTTTGGAGAACCAATTCTCTTTCATGGGTAGACAGGTGGGTCGCTGGACATCGAAGTTTCCAAGCCTGGGCTTTTAAGGCATTCGAGCTTCGTCCCAAAACCCTATTCTTAGTAACCTCCATAGACTGGACTAACCAGTAACCAGATTTAACAGTCTATCTTCCTGATTTTGTGAAGTGCCATATATGACTATCCAATGTGAAAGTGGGGCTAATAGTAAATCTTCAGATTAATTAGATGTCGTATGGGTCCATAAATTCTTGAAGAATTGGTGGATGCCAATCCCTTGCTACCGGATTAATGAAGTGATTAACCTGTAGATTAGGATGAAGGAAACTCATTCGTCTCTACGCGGGGCGGGAAATTTCATCTGGTATCCAAGGATTATTCGACACCGAAGTGTGAGAGCCTCATTCAATTCTTATACGTGTACCTTGAACCAATAAATTCTTCGCAGGAAAATTACTTTTCCATCCAAAGATGGAGAGTAAACTTTTTTTTGCATGTAATAGATGTACTTTCTGGAAATATCTGCCCATAAAAACCCGCGCAACCAAAGATTTTGGAAAATGATAAATCTCCAGAGTTGTTTTGCCAACAATATAGTATTAAAATTTTCCAAGGACCTAAATCCTATACCTCCCTCCTCCTTGGGATCACACATTTTATCCCATGCATACCAATGGAGACCGCGATTACTTCCTTTGGAACTCCACCAGAATTTATCTTTTGCGCTGGTTAACGTTGAGGTTAATGACTGGGGAAGCCTAAAGCATGACATTATATATGTTGGGAGAGATAGAGAAACTGATTTCATCAAGATTTCCTTACTCCCTTTTGAAAGGAAATTGGCTGACCAGCCATTAATTTGTTCATAAAGTCTTTCATTGATATAATTAAAGATCTTACTCTTCGAGCCAAACTTTCTGGGATTCCTAGATATGAGTCTATACCTCCCTCCTTCGATATACCTAAAGGTTGTTTCATCTCCAACTTAGTCCCCTTAGGTACATCATGCCCAAACATCATCGATGATCTATCAAAGTTAATCTCTTGTCCCAATAAATTCCCATAATTTCCTAAAATTTCTAAAATCGTTTTGACATGTTTCTTCTCTACCATTACAGAAAAAGACTATCATCCGCAAAGAGGAGGTGAGATATTGATGGACTGCCCCTTGCAATCTTAAGACATGTAAGTACTTGCTCCCTTTCTGCTTGTCGTATATTTGCAATTAAAACTTCAGTACAAGAATGAATAAATAAGGAGATAAAGGGTCTCCTTGTCGTAAGCCTATGTTTGGTGTGATATGACATTTTGGTGTACCGTTTATTAGGACTTTATACGAGACTGAACGAACACACCACATAATCCAAGATTTCCATTTAGAACCAAACTTGAGATTAGTTAGAATCGTTTCAAAAAAGTCTCATTCTATTATGTCATAAGTTTTACTCCTATCAGTTTTAATCGCCATAAAATCATCCCTGCATGCCCTATTTTTCCTTAGACCGTGAAACATCTCTTGAGCTATTAAGATATTATCATAAATTAGCCTCGCTGAGACAAAAGCTGATTGTGTTTCAGAGATCAGCTTCGGTAAGTTTTTTTTAACCTTAGACAAATGATTTTTGAATAACTTTGTAACTCACATTGCAAAGACTTATAGGTCAACGTTTTGCCATTCTTTTGGGCCTTTCTGTATTTGGTTGGAATAAGACAAATATTTGTCTCATTTAATCTCTCATTGAACTTTCCAGAACTAAAGAAATCTTGGACCAACCGAATCAGATCAACTTTAACAAAAGACCAAAATCGCTGATAAAATAAGGCCGTCATACCATCAGGGCTTGGAGATTTTTCTGGGTTCATTGCAAACAAAGCCATCTTAACTTCTTCTTCTTAAATATCTTTGATTAGCAATTGATTCACATCCTCCGAGACCATAGGGTTCAAACTCATAAAAACCTCTAAAATACTCTAAGAGATTAAACTTGTAAAAAGATCCTTAAAATAACTAACAGCTCTGATTTCAATCCCTTTATCCGACTCATCCCAAACCCCATTAGAATTAACTAATTCCGATATCCGGTTACGAGCTCTTCTCTATTTTGTTGAATCATGAAAAAATTTGGTGTTTTGGTCCCCTTTTCTTAACGAGGTATTTACACTCTGAGGTAGTTTTTTTCAAAGTTATTACACTATGAGGTAGTTTTTTGCGAAGAGGTAGTTTTTTAAAGTTATCACACCAGATTGTTCATACCAGACTGTCCACAAATCACCATCCACAAATCGTTTGTCCAAACGACATTAAATCGTTATCGATATTGTCCACTAGTAAATCTGTCCAAATTTCTTTGTCCACCATACCGGTCCATAACATCAAGCGATTTAGTGATAAGTTTTCCATTTATTTGTCCACAAATAATAATCCACGACTAAACATGTCCATATTATCTTGTCCATCGAAACTTGTCCACGAATACAGTGATTCGTGGACATGTTTTTTGTAAATAATTTCTGCACACCACAAAAAAACTACCTCTTCCCAAAAAACTACCTCTTTTGTAAGAACTTTCACAAAAACTACCTCATACCGTAAATCACCCTCCACAATGTCGAATCATTAAATTGAATGCAATAAAGGATATAGCTGATCTCATTTTCCCCATTTTTCTCATGATTTCCAGTTAATTCATTAATATAACCTAACATAAGCCAAGCTCCTGATCATTTAAATCCAAAGCGCGTCAAATGTTCCCAAACTAGATCCCGGTATTTCACTACCGGATTACCATAGACAAATGCTAAGAACACCTTGTTACCACCAAAATTGACTTCGACATCAATAATTCTATTACTCGAGTAAAGAACAACCAATTTTATTTCATCATTAAAAAATAATGCCAATCTACCGCTAGACCCACGGGGTTCAAACGTAAACAACTTATTGAAACCAAAATGCAACTAAAACTTTTGTAAATAAAGAGAACATTGTTTTGTCTCCGATAAGAACAAAATGTCTAGCTTGAAACGCTTCCAATTTTCCCTCAATTGTTCTACTGTCACTTTACACCCTAGTCCCTGACAGTTCCAGCTTAGTATCCTCAATGTCTAGCCGGTAGTTTTAGGGGATCCACCATCCCTTTCTTTGAGCCCTTGTTGGAAGTCGCCACTCATGCAACAATTTTCTCTTGAGCCTTGTCCATACATGAAAACTTACAAATAGTTGATTTGATAATCATTTTCTTTTTAGGTGAAGACAAAAGCATAATATTCGTTTTTTGAGATTTAATCCCTTGAAAAACCGTGTTACTAACTATTTTAGCCCTAGGTTCCTTCGTTTTAGCCAAGTCAAGAACAACTAAAGCCTTACTAATCTCCCTAGTTGATGTAGGCACGACTTGGGGTCGGTATCACAGTCTAGCTGACCGTACGACTCTCTCTAAGGATTCAAGTGGATGAACGACGGATTGATTGATGCTAGTGGATCGAGAGACGCCACACAGTTTATGAGATGAAATGAGATAAGTCTAAATATCAAGCTTCTAAGGAATCACACACAATGAAGACAAGGGCGGCTGCTGTTCTTGGTAGAAGAAATTAATCTTTTTATTGATTAGGGTAAAAAACGTGAATGATACAAGGCTGACAGGGACTTTATTAATAGTCCAATAGTTATGACCTTCTAGGGCCGACTCAAGAAAGAAAAGGAAAACATAAAAATGACAGCCTCTTTAAAAGAATAAACACTAAGACATTCTAAGATACTGCAAAAAAATAAGGAAACTTGTCATTTTAATAATGTATTCAAACGCATACCTTGGTGTATAGCTTGCTGAGTTTGTTGGCGGTTGAATAGAGGCTTGGCTAGAGTCTTAATCTTTCTTTGAAATGATAAACACGGCTGTTTCTTTATTCCCTTGAAGCACCGGTAAGAAAGAAGTGAAGCCTTGAGTTGCACGCAAGCTTCTTCTTGGCCTTTTCTTGGTTCAGTTTGATGGTGATCTTGATCATCTTGAGTCCTTACAGGGTTTAGCTTGTTTGTTGGTTCCATTGGTGTTTTTGAGGTGATCTCTTCGATGAGCAGCGTCTCTTTGAGCTCTTCATTTTCTAAGAGGGTGATTAAGCTCTCTACTGATTTGTTGAACTCTTCACGTAAGCTCTTTGTTCGTGATCTAGTCCTTGGGGTTTACCTCATTGTTGGTATGTTCGGGGGTTCTTCTTCAGCTCTAGATAGGCCAACACCTATGTCATCATCATTCCCTCCCTCTTGAGAAGGTTCTGACCTTATAACAGCTTCATCTACATGAAAAGGAGCTAAATCAGTAATATTAAAGGTAGAAGAGATGTTCAGCTTACCTGGTAGTTCCAGCTTGTAGGCATTGTTGTTGACTCTCTCTAGCACGCGGAATGGACTATCTCCTCGTGGAGAAAGCTTGGACGTCCTCTGTTTGGGAAATCTTTCAGGCCTCATGTGTAACCAGACTCAATCTCTTGGTCCAAAGGTGACCTCCTTTCGGGCTTGATCTCCATTCTTCTTGTACTTCTCAATCTTCTTCTCTAGGTTCTCCTTAGCTCTTTGGTGAAGTTTCTTCACGAAATCTGCTTTGGTTTCACCTTCAACACTAGAATAAACAACTTGGGGGCAGAAATGAAAAATCTAAAGGAGTTTGAGAGTTAAATTCATAAACAATTTCAAACGGTGAGAGTTAGTAGCATAATGCTTAGCATGATTATAGACAAACTCAATGTAGGGTAAACATGATAACCAATTTCTTAAATTCTTACCAACCATGGATGTCAATAGAGTTGAGAGTGTACGGTTTACTACCTCGGTTTGGCCATCGGTCTGAGGGTGGCAAGTAGTTGAGAAGAGAAGCTTAGTTCCCAACTTCTTCCATAAGGTTGGCTTAAAATTTTGTGTCTCGATCTGAAACGATTGTTCTTGGCACTCCATGTAAACGCACTACCTCTTTGGAGAAGAGATCGACCATTTAAGTGGCATCACTAGTCTTGTTGCATGGAATGAAATGAGCCATTTTCTAAAATCAATCCACAACTACAAAGATGGAGTCTCGGTGATTGATCTTGGGCAAACCTAAGACAAAATCTATAGAAATGTCTACCCATGGTAGGTTAGGAATAAGCAAAGGCATATATAAACCATAAGGATGTCACATGGATTTTGCTTTCAATCCCGAATGCAGCTTTACTAGTCTCCTTGAAGGCTTCTTGAAGATCTGGATCAGCTTCATATAACTCCTTTATATGTTCAAGTCCAATTATCTTTGCCTCCCTGATGCTGATGAGGGCGTATCTTCTTGATAAAGCATCAACTACAATGTTCTCCTTACCCTTCTTGTATTTGGTCACATATGGAAAAGTCTCTATGAACTCAAGCCACTTTGCATGTCTCTTCTTAAAAGTAGTTTGACCTCTTAGGTGCTTGAGCGTCTCATGATCTATATGAATAACAAAATCATTTGACAACATATAATGTTGCCAAGTTTCTAGAGACCTTACCAACACATAGAGTTCTTTATCATAGGTGGGGTAGTTTAGTGAAGCTCCATTGAACTTCTCACTGAAATAGGCTACTGGTTTGCCTCCTTGAGTTAACACAACACCTATACCTATACCAGAAGCATCACATTCAATCTCAAAGGTCTTTTCAAAGTTAGGTACTACCAAAACAGGGGCATGAGTCAAGCTATCTTTGAGCTTGTTGAATGCATCTTTTTGTGCTTGCTCCCACTTGAATGCTACGTTTTTCTTGATCATCGAAGTCAATGGGGCAGCTATGGTACTAAAATCCTTCATGAATCTCCTACAAAAGTTGGCCAGGCCATGGAAACTTCTCACGTGCCCAATGGTTGTTGGGGTTGGCCAATCTTGTATAGCTTTTATCTTCTCTTCGTCTACCTTTAGTCTCTGTGAACTTACAACAAATACTAAAAACACAACTTGATCAGTGCAGAATGTGCATTTCTTTAGGTTTGCATTCATGTTTTCTAGCCGAATCGTCTCAAGTACTTGTTCTAAGTGCTTTAAGTGATCAACAAGAAAACTACTATAGAAAAGTATGTCATCAAAGTATACCACAACAAACTTACAGATGTAGGCTCTTAGAACATGGTTCATAAGCCTCGTGAAGGTGCTTGGCACGTTGGTGAGACCAAATGGCATGACTAGCCACTCATACAATCTTCTCTTGGTCTTAAATGCCGTTTTTCATTCATCTCCTTCCTTCATTCTGACTTGATGATACCCACTCCTCAAATCGATCTTTGAGAAGATTGTTGCTCCATTGAGCTCATTCAGCATATCATCTAGCTTCGGAATAGGGTGCCTCCCCGTTTAGTATTTTTGATAGTATATTTGATGTTTCTCCCAAGAAATG
>OVAY01003211.1:0-12411 GCA_900406395.1 Kernera saxatilis
ATTTCACTAAAACGATGTTTAAAGCGAAAAACAAGAGTTTATTGGATGCTAATTGAATAAGTATAATAAAAAGGACGGATTTTTTTTCTGTGTCCAAAATGAATGAAACAAGTCTCTATTTATAGAGTATGAAAAATGATGAATTTTGATATAAAAATTATATATATATATAATTAAATTATTATAAAATAATGGATGTTAAATAATTGAGATATGAAAAAAATATCAAGAATCTGAGCATCCAATCAATTAGCTTCACATGTCTTAATCTATATTTTTGTCATAAGAAAAAAATCTACTCGACCAATTATTTATTTTAGTCCAATTAAAACTTGCCATGTCATGTGTGAAGAGCCTTTTCTTTTTTTTTTTTACGATGTTGAATTTTATCAACACTCCAACTTACCACATTTTTTTTATATTTTTTTAACAAATCATTGTAACCCTTTCAACTGTTGTTAAAATATTTCAAAAGTTGATAAACAAGCCATTGCACGTACTGGAATAGGCTTCATATTGTATTGGTCGATTGATTGATATGGCAAAGAGGTTTCAATCTCTGATCACCTCCATCCTTTCAGCATCTTTGCCAAAGCTTAAAGCTGGCAAGGATATTAAACTTGAGACTGACTATATTTAAGGGCCGAGGATTTTTATCTTCTAAATCTATTGGAGCGATTCTAACTATCAAGTCCACATGTTGCTATCGGATTGGTAAGCAGAAAGTCATCCACCATTATTGTTTCCGAAATATACAATTGCAAAAATTAGCCTTTTTTTCTACCAATTTAGTAAAGTTCAACGAAAATTTAACATACCAAATATTGTTTAAACCTCATTTCTTTACCATTTTATTTTATCGTTTATGAATTTTTTTACCAATTTTTTTCTCTCTATATATTAACATTGTTTTAGACAATCTTTGAAAATTGGAGTCCAAAATCATTATTTTATCCGATATAGCTCTTGACCGGTCCTTTATACAATGGTTGTTTTTGTAGTATTCCTTTTATATGATATTTATCTTAAACTTAATTTCAGCATAATATAAAAAAAAAATTAAATATTTAGATTTTAGCATTATACTATGTCTCTTCCTGAAAAGTTGATTTTCTAGTTCCTAAAATATTGATTTTCTAGATTTTCTATGCATTTTTATTAATAAATTTTGAATTTCGAGAAACATCTATTAATATTTATTTTATTAAAACTATTGGTTTATAGTTATTGAAAGGTGTTTAATATGAGTAAATAATGCATTTATAACATAGCATTAACTTTTTTTTTAATATGCGTGAAAACTCTAGATATTTATTTTTTAGAAACAAAATGAGTGTTAAACTTTAAGTTGCGTACTGACTATTTCCAAAGGCCAAAGATTTTGTCTTCTTATCCATTTGAGCGATTTTGGCTTGAAAAGTCTCTTGTTCCTACCAGACCGGTAATCAGAAAGTTTTCCCACACTATTTTATTAGATTTTTATTTTATTTTTCTTTTATTTCTTTTACCGATTTAGTAAATTTCCACCAAAATACCATATATCAAATATTGTTTAAACCTTATTTCTTTACCATTTTTTTTTAATCGTTTGTGATCCTTGTTACCATTCTTCTTTTATATTTTTATATATTAATATTGTTTTAAACGGTCTTTGAAAACTGGGGTCCAAAGTCATTGTTTTATTCAGCTGTGTTCAGTCTTTTATACGAATGCCGTTTTTGTAGTATTTTCTTTATGAAATATTTATCTTAAAATAGATTTCATTGCAACGGTTCATTTTAATTATTAAAAAATCAAAAAAAAAAAGAGTTTAATATTTGGATTTAAGCATTATTTCTAAAAAAAGTTTTTTTTGAGTCTTATCACACTAATAATGTGATGAAATATGTTGAAAAAAATAGGTTTAGTTATGTTTTTTTATCTTAAGCCAAATAAAACTATTGAAGCAAATAATAAATTTAACCGTTAGATTTTAGATGTTTTTTGTATAATTTTTTTTTTTTGGACACCCAATGAAGGAAAAAATGGAAACTCAATGTTAAGTGATTATATAAAATTGACTCGCAAGACTTTACATTGCATCGACCTAATCACAATTTTCTCTCATCCCCTGAAAGTTTCTTTTATCTCGCTTTCAATTTACTGTCAACAAAAAAAAAAAAGATGAAGAACCGAGGAAATATGGACATGGAATCGAAACGAAGAGATGAGTTTGCTTGAGGATTCTCTAAGAAATTACAGTTTAATTGCAACTGATACTGAGTTTCCAGGTTGTTTGAAAGAAACTTCCAAGAACGCTACGACGACATGAGTTTAGTATAGACAAGAAAAAACTGATACAGTTAGGTCTTACTTTGTTTGGCAGAGACGGAAGAATCGGTGGCACTTGGGAAATCAAATTCTCTGATTTTGGTGAAGCTAAAGATGATAGAAACGAGAAATCCATCGAGTTTCTGAAACGGAAAGGTCTAGATCTGGAGAAGATTAGACAAAAAGGAATCAGTATTGAGGATTTTTTTCGCGGACTTGTGTTGGATTCTGAAGAAGAAGAACATTCAGTGTACACAAGACAAAATTGATCTAGTTAGGTCTTTCTTTGTTCGACACCAACGGAAGAAAACAAAATTTTAACAAAATTTGAACAACATTTTTAATAGCAGAAAATACAAAATAAATGGTGTGAACTATAAATTAAAAAAACATTTGTTTTATAGATTAATATAAATATTATTAACTTATAACAAGTTTAAAATTTATACATTATTATGTTAGCAATAATACTTGATGTTATATGTTGAAGAGAAAACAAGTTGAATCATGGTATTTTATCTTGAGCTAGATAAAAATATTGACCCAAATAATAAATCCGACCGTTAGATTTTAGTTGTTTTTGTATAGTTATTTTTTTTTTTGAGAGACGATAAAGGAAAAATGAAACGCAATATTTGATGTGCACCATTTGACATGTTTGCACCATTTGATATGTTTTCACCATTCAAACACATATTTTGGAGTGTTAAATTTGCTATCTGCATTTGTTTTTGCTAGGTCCACTTGATCTGTTTGGTTCGCGCCGCTTGATCCGCTTTCTCCATTCAGAACATATATATTTGTATATTTATTTAAATTAAAAAATAGCACCCAACCCTATAAAAACTTAACATTTTCATATTATTTATAACATTTTTTTCCTATCATTCTTAATTTTTTCGACCTTTTTAGTAGTGAATTTTTATTTTTTACACATTAATAGTATTCAATCATATTAAACATGTGGAATAAATGTGGAACAAATGCAAAGTAAGCGGATCTGACAGTATAAGTGTGGATCAAGTGGACTTGTCGGTCCAAAATATTTGTTGAATTGTAAAAATATATAATACGCGGTGTGGAACAACATTTTTAATAGTAGAAATACAAAATAAGGTATGCATCAGACATATTTCTGAAATCGAAAATCTATATATTTTCATGAATTTCTGATTAACCTCATGTAAAAATGAGTCGAAAACCATTGTTTCATGATACATTTTATTTAAAAAAACCGGCTTCAACATAATTTATTTCATTGCAATAATTCATCTTGATTAATACAAAGAAAATTGAAAAGGAAAAGATTAATTTGGGATTTTAGCATTATTCTTTTCAAATAGTTTGATATCACACTAATATAGTGATGAAATATATTTAAAAAATAAGTTTAATTATGATTTTTATTTTGAGCTAAGAAAATAATAATCTAATTTTTTTTGTGAACAAATAATAATCTAATTTATAACACTATTTTTTTGTTGATGATTAAATAGTTTAAATCGGATTGCGGAAAAAAGCTTATGTCATGTCAAACTAAGTTATATAAAACTTGAGTTGCGTACTGACTATTCCTAAGGACCGATGATTTTTTCTTCTAATCCATTGGAGAGATTATGACTTAGCAAGTTTACATGTGGCTACCGGATTGGTAAGCGGAAAGTCATCTCACCATTATTGTTTTCGAAAAAACAAGTTTCAAAATTATATATTTTTTTTTAATTTCTCTCTATTTTCCTACCGATTTAGTATAGCTCCTCCAAAATTTAACATATTAAAAATTGTTTAAACCTCATTTCTTTACCATTTTTTTTTATCATTTGTGAACTTTTTTACTTTTTTTTTTATATATTTCTATATATAACATTGTTTTAAACGTCTTTGAAAATTGAAGTCTAAAATCATTGTTTCATCCAGCTGTTTATATAACGGTCATTTTTGTAATATTCCTTTTATGAGATATTTATCTTAAATTTTTTTGTTTTTCGCAACGGTTCGTTTTGATTAATATAAAAAGTTAAAAAAAGAAAAGTTTAATATTTGGATTTTAGCATTATTTCTAAAAAAACATTTTGAGTCTTATCACACTAATCTTGTGATGAAATATATTGAAGAAAAAATAGGGTTATTATGATTTTTTTTTTAATCTTGAGCCAAATAAAAATTTGATCCAAATAATAAATATAACCGTTAGATTTTGGTTGTTTTTTGTATAATAATTTCCTTTTTTTTTGGACACCCGATAAAAGGTAAAAAGAGAAAAATGCTTATATAATTTTGACTTGCAAGACTTATACATTGCACCGACCTAATCACATTTTTCTCTCAGCCTATGAAATTTTTTTCTCTCTCTCGCTTCCAATTTACTGTCAACAACAAAAAGATGAAGAACCGAGAAATATGGACATGGAATCGAAACGAAGAGATGAGTTTGCTCGAAGATTGTCTAAGAAATTACAGTTTTATTGCAATTGATACTGAGTTTCCAGGTTGTTTGAAAGAAACATGCAAGGATGTTACAGACAAAGAACGCTACGACGATATGAGTTTCAGTGTAGACAAGACAAAACTGATCCAGTTAGGTCTTACTTTGTTCGACACCGATAGAAGAATCGGTGGCACTTGGGAAATCAATTTTTCTGATTTTAGTGAAACTGAAGATGCTAAAAACGAGAAATCCATCGAGTTTCTCAAACAGAACGGTCTAGATCTGGAGAAGATTAGAAAAAAGGAATCGGTATCGAAGATTTTTTCGCGGACTTGTGTTGGATTTTGAACCATAAGAGGAAGAAGAACATTACTTGGGTCACGTTTCACGGTTCCTACGACATCGCTTATTTACTCAAATCCATCACCGAAGAATCTTTACCGGTGACTTCAGAGAGATTCGCGAAATCCGTGGCGAGAATTCTCGGTTCGGTTTACGATTTGAAAGTAATGGCGGGTCTTAATGAAGGATTAACTAGCCGACTCGGTCTACAGAGTCTAGCACATGAGTTGGGACTTAACCGTGTCGGAACTGCACACCACGCGGGTTCCGATAGCGAACTAACGGCTCGAGTTTTCGCTAAGATGGCTCAGATTTGCCACAACGTAGAAGAATCTGAAGGGTTTGTTTATGGACTCGGCTATAGGATTATCTCAGACCGTTTGAAGCAGGAGGCTGTGATGATGCATCGAAATGCTCAGATGTATATTCACCACCGTCTGATGATGAATGGATGCTATGGACCGCCGCCTCCGCCTCTGGCTTTGTTGCGGCCGGAGCTAAGACCGATGTTTGTTGCTGGTTTTCCGGCTTTTGGTGGCTTTGTTTTGGTGCCGAGAGTATCCATGTCTTGAATCTTTTAGGGAAACACTTCTTATATAACTTGAATATAAGTTGTGTCTATATATCTTAGTTAGTCAACATCTCTTCTATTGTGAATGTAATCCTGATTCAATATATTGTTGTCCGATTTTGATGGGAAAGTTGCGTTTTCTTATTGATTGTTTAATCCACATTTTGTTCTTCTTTCTTGACAAATTTCACAAACTTTCTCTCTGTAAGTCTCTGGAAAGTTAAATCTCTAAACTTTCTCTCTGTAAGTCTCTGGACTCGTGTGAGAAGAGTCCATCATTAACCTTCACCTCCTCAAGAGTTGTTCCATGTGGAAGGCATCACCGAGTCCAGAGACTTACAGAGACTTCCCCTCCCCCTCAAACCTTGAAAAAGCCTATGACGTGAGGCCCATGTAGAGAAACCTAAACCTAATCCCCTCTCCTCTCGATTTATACCCATCACAACAAGGAAGAGAGACACCCACAAACACCACGGCGAAGCCCTGCTCAAACTGCACCAAGCCAGCCACCAACAGCGGAGAAGCCCAGAACCACCACCGTCGGAGAGAGAAAGAGTAGAAAAAGGAAGAAGAAGTTGTGGTCGAGTAAGGGTTTTGTGAGACGATTTTCCCGACAAATGAGAAGGAGTTAGATCTCGATCAAGGTGTCTCTGGAAGATCACGCTGCAAGGAATCCAAAGCATCAAACGGCTCGTCAATCGGAGGTAAAATCCATTGTGGTTCGCAATACGAGAAACAAATCACTGTTTTTCTGATTCTAGACTTCAGATCTGTTTTTTTTCCATTTTCAAGTTGGTTTGTTGAAAAGAGATTTCCTAGCAGATCTGAGACAAGAGCATATCGGTGGTATTTCTTGATAGAGGACGTGTTAGGGAAGCCACTGGAGTCGACTTTACCACCAGAAAAGGTAAACCCTAGCCGCTACGTCTCTTGCTTGTTGTCCAAGAATAGACAGAATCTGTCAAAAATTAGAAAAAAAAACAGAAACCCTAATTTCTAAACGTTGTTTCCTAACGCTTCAAACGCCTATCTCAGTCGCAGTCCCAGAAGTAGCGTTTTCGAACCGCAACCGCCATACTCTATATTTCAACCGCTCTTTTTTGACTGGAACCACATTTCTTCTGAAAAGACTAAGGTGAGAATGTGATATGTCAATCCGTAGTATGTGCTAGGTTTAACTGTGTATGATTGTGCTAAATCTGGGTGTAGTCTAGTGATGCATGATGATTGTTGTTTGGTGATTGATGTTTGATGATTGATGAAACATGTTAAATGATAAATAAAGTAAAGCTGAAAGATGTTTTGAGAAGTTAAGTGATGTGATTCTTATCACCGATGGTTAAGTGATCTGTGCGTCATGCAATTATTATGTGTTACTTGGCTATTTCCTTGGTTTCATAAAAATTGTATACTGTTGTGTTTGGTGCAGGCCGGGCTCATAATTGTATTGGGCCGAGAGCAAATTTTTTTTGTTTTTACATAAATTTTTTGTTTTTTTTCAAAATTTTGGACCCCTATAAATAAAAATTGGGTTCTAAAATGTAAATTTTTTTTTAAAAAATCACTATGGGCCCAATGCTTTTACATCCTTAGCACTGGTCCAAAACCAGGCCTGGTTTGGTGTATCATGTGGATCCTGTGGGCGGATGTGATCGTTCGCAATGAGTAATTTGTTGCTCATGCTTCCTTTTTTGGAGTGAGGGAGAGGAGTAGTGCTCAAGTCCGGGGGTGAGGTGGTGCTAGTTTTCTGGGAATGATGACGGTTTTTTTTTGTTTTTCAAAGTTCTTAAAGAATTATTTCGGTTTAAGTTATTGTTGGTTTAAATTTACTTTAACGGTTTATTACTATTTACTAATATGTTTCAAGTTTCCGGTTCGATTTAAAAAAAAGGTTTTTAGATGTTGAGAAGTATTTAATATCACAGTTGAGATTTGAAAGGTTGTTATGGAAGCGGGTAACACGCTCTCTTGAGTAAGTAAAGAGACAGGTGTTACAATTTTGTTATTATAGCGGGTTGCCAAACCAGTTCTGACCTGAGAGGCGATTTTCAAAAGATGGATGATTTAGTTTTCGAAAAGTTAGAGCACCACCGACCTGAACTTGAGTGTATTCTTTAGTAAGTTCGTTATTCTGAATTTAGTTATGATCCGAATATTTGCATGGACAGATGGCACCATCAAGGCATATACAAAATGGGACAAACTCGAGCACGAGTGAGAAGCGAGTTGAAGAGGCACCATGTGATGAAAATGTGATTGAGAATGCAGCCAATGGGAATCAAGTACCAGCATGTGTAGTTCAGGCAGGAGATCCTGGAGCAGTTAGTGCACCAGTGCTGCAAGGGATTCAAAGACTCGAAAACCTATTTAATCAGTTGTTGCAGCAACTTCTAGCTTTTGAACAAGCGCAAGGAGTGGCTGCAGCGCATGCAAAAGCTCCAGGAGCAGCTGTGCAGTTTCCACCGCCGCCTTCTCCACCACAAGTGCAAGTGCCAGTACAAGGTCAAGGATTGGATTACTGGACCGCATTGAAATTGATGATTGATTTGGGCATGGAAACCTTCAACGGAGGGACGGACCTAGTGGTAGCGGACAATTGGTGGAAACAGTTGGAGAGACTTTGAGGTAATCCGTTGCCCTGTGGAGTACCAGAGGAAGTTGGCAGTCTATTACCTTCGAGGAGATGCTGAAGTGTGGTGGGAAATATTGATGCATGGAGCCCCGGTGGATTACGTGGTTCCATGGAATGTCTTCCGGGACGAGTTCACGAGAAAGTACTTTCCACAAGAGGAAATAGATAGATTGGAAGAAGAGTTCTTGCTGCTCCTACAAGGGACAAGGATAGTGAGGGAGTACGAACGGGAATTCAGTAGACTTCGTAGGTTTGCTGGGAGAGGAATGACAAAATATGACTTGATATGCAAGTTTCTGAAGGGTCTAAGAGTTGACATCCGCACTTATTGGCAGGTTCGAGATTATGATAATATGAATGACTTGGTCGAGAAAGCGGCACTTATAGAGACTGGACTTGAGGAGCATGTCAAGCAGGCAAAGTTTGTGCAGGCAAGAACCATAAGGACTTTGGATACACAGAGACAAAGTCAGGCTAACTGGGGGGTAGCTCAAGAAAGAGGTCAAGTCTCGGCGTATGGCACATGTGGAAGGCATCACCGTGGGGTTTGCCTGGCAAACGCTCTGGTGTGTTACAAGTGACTGTCCAGGTCACACCAGAGATCATTGCCCGCAGTTGGGAGCTACTTGTCACAAGTGTGGGAAGATTGGACACATCACAACTGATTGCAGAGTAAGGTTGGGAGGTGTGCAGTACGAAAACCAGAACCGAGAACAGCTATCGCCACCTCCAAAGAGACAAGCACCGTGACCTAGGTTACGCAGTCAAAGCAGACAACGGTGCAGAACCGATCGCTCATAAATCTCTTTAAAGTTTTAGTATTCCAAGTGCAAAAGTGGTTATGAGTGCATGCTCTTTTTGTTCGTCGTGCTTTCCTTAAACTTTTTTTTTCTCTAGAATTCTTATTCCTTTATCGTTTGTCATTTTTACCATTTTTTATTTATTTCTATACATTAATATTGTTTTAGTCGGCCTTATAAAATTGGAGTTTCAAAGCCATTGCATGCTTCGTCTCATTGTGCTCAACACGGCCTTTTCAACACCAATCGCCTTTGTAATATTTCTTTTATAAGATAATTTATCCTAAAGTTGATTTCATTGCAGCGATTCATCTTAATTAATAATTTGAGTATTATAACACTAATATAGTGATGCACTATATTGAAAAGCACATTATTTTGTTGTTGATAATTCAATAATTAAATCGTATTGCTGAAAAAAAAAACTTATGTCATGTGAGTGAATCGATAAGGAAAAAGCTCCGTCAATTCTAGGAAAGATGAGTGACATTCATTCTTGTTGCCGAGCATCGCTCCTGACTTCAAATCCGGTGAGAAAAGTACGTAATATTTGGATAGTAGATATCGAATGATGAGACTCGAAGTTATGTGATAATTAATTTTTTTATTTGTTTTCAAGTTACATAAGTGGAGATTTGGTCTTCTCGTTTATTTGCTTGTTAATAATTGGGATTTCGTCTTTCTATGATTTAGTGACACAATTTCCATTTTTCCATTTCCAAGTTTGTATGAATCTCTGTCTTTGTATTGTTCTATATAATAAAATGAAAAACCAAAAATAGGCAATCTTAATTGCCAAACAAAGTGGTTCATGTGTTATGTTCTTATTGTTCTTATCAACACTTGATCGTCCTATATCTCGGACTCATCATGATTAAAAGTGAAGTATGCTCTGATACCATTGATGAAACAATAAGAACATAACACACGATCACTTTGTTTGACAATTAAGATTACTTATTTTTGGTTTTTTACTTTATTTATATAGAAACAATACAAATACTTGGAATAATCTCACGATTCCTACAAACTTGGAAATGGGAAAGTGGGAGTTGTGTCCATATCATAGGAATACTAAGTTCCAATTATTATCAAGAACCAAATAAACGACGAAGTCTCCACTTATTAGTTTAAAAACATTAAAAAATAATTATCACACAATAGCGTGTCTCATCATTGAAATGTCCCGGTTCGTTGTTCCATGTGGATTAATACTTCTCGAGGACTTTGATATTCAGATCGAGGACACCTGAAATAAAGTCGTTTCGATTTGATTGGCAGAATGTACTAATTAACCTCAGTCTATGCGGCGAAAGCCGCCGAGAAATCCATGTGGCCATTTATTGGACCGGTTGTAGCAGATTGAACACCTAAAGCTAGGTTTCTTCACCAAGAAATCTACTGTCCACACCGATTCGGCGGAGGAGGATGAGGAGACGGCGATGGATTGGATGGAGAACTTGACGTGACAAAGAGCTATTCTTGTGTGATTTTCTAACTACTTTAATCGTAAATGAAAGAGAGTAGGATATAGTAGGTGAAAGTCTTCTTCTTTTTTGATACTTTGAATTAACATTTGGAATATATGTGACAAAAAAATAACATTATGGCCAACTATTTTTATAATGAAAAGGAACAAATCAATTGTTTGAAACGATTTTAACAATCATAAGACTTCACGGAACAGTTTATATGATTAAAATCAAACGTCTGCAACCGAAAACGTTTCGAAACATGGTGTTTATAATTGATGACGATTGTGGAAGAACTAATTACCTTTAATGTATTATTTTCCAAATAAAAATTCCATTTCGTAATTGTATCATGTAAAAACAAACACAAAAGTGATGTTTGGTTTGAATAATCTAGACATTTACTCATATGCGTGCAACAATCCTTATACACTACCACCCGCTGAGTCGTCCCTCGTCCATCCTGTGTTTCGGACAAGAGCTCTCGGGCAACCATTTGTTTAGACAATGTTCCAACTCTTCGCGGAATAAGTAGTCACAACGTCTCATACCTCCAAGCAAATATCCCTTCACATTTCCACCCGGATAAGACCATAGCCTCACAGGTAAATCGCGGCACGTCACGTTCAAAAACCCTTTTCTTTTCTCATCATCCGCTTTCACGCTAGCGAGAATCTCAACCCCAACGTCCCAAACCAAAGCTTCTTCTCCTCCTACACCATCTATCTTGGCCGTGGTAAACCTCATTGTGGTCACCGGCACTTGGCTAACAAATTGCTTGTATGAATACAACGTCGTTGACTTGGCTATAACCTTATCGCCATAGAGAAGACTTCCGTTGATTGTATAGAGGGACAAATCACAAATTGTGGAGGGGCTTCTTGTCGCCAAGGACACGGTCCAGTTTGCGCCGGTGGAGATATTGCCCGAGACTGTGATAGAGTCGGCCATGAGCTCTAAGTAACATCTGCTCGTGTTTGGTAGGGAAAATGCAATACACAAGATACAAGTGGGCATATAGAGGAATATTAAAGCAATAATGTACAATCTACAAAACTCGGGAGGAGGAGGATCGTATTCTTCGATTCCGGTGATTGAATCTTGATGATGGATATCAGATGTAACTCGAGACCACGACATTTTGAAACAATGTCATAAAGAAAACAAATTGACAGAAAAAAAAGTCTATAGTAATTAATAGCTTTTGTTGTGTTTTAGGATAGCTGAGGCTTGATTATAGGGCTTCATCATATTAATCTGTTGATTGAATTTGCTAAAAATGGATTTACTCTCTTTTATTTTATTTTTGGTAATGGTGGAAGTGTTCTTCTGTACCATTCTTATTTCTTACAAGAAATAGTCAAATCATCTTCTTTTTTTGAACTAACACATGGTTAAAATTTAGCTTACTTGTTTTTTTTTTCAAGAAAATATGTTAAGTTTTGGTTTGTAATTAAAAATGAATTGGCAATGAATGTGTTAACTCAAGTTTCGTAAATCCAATCTTATTTCCGATATGAAGTTTCTAAAACGATTTTCTGAAACGGTTGTTTGTTTATTAAACTCTTATCTTCCTGAGAGCATCTTCATCGGTGGACTCACCTATGATATCTCACCAATTAAAAAATATTAATTTATCATAATTTTACTATTTTTTTTTTTTGTCAACAACATTTCATTAAATGAAGGGCTCTACGAGCCAGGACGGTGACAAGGTATTCACATATATAATATAATGCGGGTAGACACGGGCACTCCGTGCTAAAAGATCCGCTTTAACATTAGCTTGCCGTGGAACAAACGAGATAGAAAAGAAAGAAAATAAAACCTTACTCTCCATAATCTCCTCTAATAAT
>OVAY01003212.1:0-12404 GCA_900406395.1 Kernera saxatilis
TGAACTCATTCACATGTGTTGCAACAAGGCCACCTTCTTCCATCTTCAAATAGAAGAGCTTCTTCATGAGAAACACCTTGTTATTGGCTGAAGGTTTCTCATACATATCCGAGAGAACTTTCATAAGCCTCTCCGTGATCTTCTCTTTTGCAACATTGTGAGCAACATTTTTCGACAACGTTAACCTGATAACACTCAGAACCTGCCTGTCAAGGAGATCCCACTCTTCCTGAGCCATCTTCTCAGGTTTCTTGCTTAGTGGTTGGTGAAGTTTCTTTCCGTACAGATAATCCTCGATTTGCATTCTCCAAAATGCAAAATCTGTACCGTCGAATTTCCCGATACCGTGTGCTGAACCATCTTCGCCTCCCATCGTCTTCTGATTATTTCTCTGAACCACCGTGTATTAGAACACCTCCGTCGACAGACCGATATCGCCGACAAAATTTTCACAACCTCGCTCTGATACCAGTTTTTAGGAAATAATGTCAAATTTCTGGTAAATCAGATTTTCGGGAATGATAAAACACACAATTTGTTAACGGAGTTCGGCCAATTTTGTCTACGTCTCCGGACCTGCTGCAGATCTTTTATTAATCGGGAAAAATAACAACACTCTCAACTCACCCCGATCCAAAACATTCTCAACTCTCTCTCACGTTTTTCTCTCTTTCTTCTTCTTGTTTTTTGTTTTTGGATGATTCTTCTTCTTCTCCTTGTTCAAGTATTTATAGGAGAAGAGGGGGGTTTGGTGAGACACCATTTTTGACAAAACCAAACCTCCACCAAACCTCCCATTTTTTACTTTTGTTCCTTCACCGTCCAACACCACCGTCCATTAACAATCTCTTCAAACGTCATCCTCTGTTATTATTCATGGTATCAGAGCCTGACAATTCTGAAATCTAAAAAATTCTTTGAACGATTGTGATTATGTCAGGAACAGAAACGAACCAAACATCAGTGGAGGTGAGAAGGAAGATCTCTCCTTATGATTCGACGGCTGCAGATAACCCAGGTGCGGTGATCTCGCATCTGTTGTTGAAAGGGGCAAACTACGATGAGTGGGCGTGTGGTAGGGGTGGGCACAATTCCCGTTCCGTTCCGTTCCGTTGCGTCATGTCCCGTCCCATACCCGTTCCGAAATTTCTGTCCCATATAAATATATATTCTCATATGGGACAAATGTTTAATTCCCGAACGGAAACGGGACGGGAACGAGAATTTATGAAGTTCCGTTTGTCCCAAACACAAATATTATTTTATAATTATACATATTTTAAGCATTAACCTTTTAATATTTTTGTAAATTTTAAAATATCTATTCTTAACTAGTGCATGTTATTTCCTTACGGTGGTAGATTATTTCTCACGAAGTGTATGAATTTTTCTCCTCAATGACAAAACGGAAACAGCAACACACTTGAAGAATCTTATATCTATGGATGATCGACAATTCAATACACAAGTTAAGTGTATTCGAAGTGATAATGGAACGGAATTCACAAGCTTGACTAGATACTTTGAGAGTCAAAGGATAATACACGAAACTTCTTGTGTTGGCACACCTCAACAAAATGGAAGGGTTGAGAGGAAACATCGCCACATTCTAAATGTTGCGAGAGCATTACGGTTTCAAGCTAATTTGCCCATCGAGTTTTGGGGAGAGTGTATATTGACGGCGGGTTATTTGATCAACCGTACTCCAAGTACGATTCTAAATGGGCTCATGCTATACGAGCGCTTGCATATGAAAACACCAGATTATGATCATCTCAAAGTGTTTGAGAGTCTTTGTTATGCGCATAACCAAGCGCATAAAGGAGATAAATTTGCTTCTCGAGGATGGAAGTGTATATTTGTTGGATATCCCTATGGACACAAGGGATGGCGTTTGTTTGATCTTGACAAGAATGAATTTTTTGTCTCAAGAGATGTGCTGTGTTATGAGGAAGAATTTCCTTATATGAAAGGAGAAATTTTGTCGTTTGCAGAAAATTTGGACGAAGCATGAGAGTTGTGGGCTCGAATTTCAACAAGCCCAATAGTAGAAGATGAGATAGGGCATAATTATGTTGCACACGTTAATGAACAAATTGAGCCTATTTCAACATCCACGAGCCCAACATCTCAAAGTGAAAGTACAAGAAGCGAAGGTGAAATTGTTCAGACCACGACAACCACTGTTTCACCACTCAATTCCAATAATTCTGTGAATTCTTCTTCGTCGGCGCCGGCACCAGTTGTTGTTTTGCCAACTGATTCAACAGGTTCAGCGCCCCAGGAAGATTTGTTTGGGCGAGGTCATCGAAAACGACAAGCTCCGGTAACTCTTCGAAATTTTGTGGTGAATACTGCTCAGAGTAGGATTTTGGGGATTGGCAGATAAAAATCTTTGTATCCGATTGAAAATTATGTTGGCTGTACACGGTTTTTGGCTACACATCAAGCTTATTTTGCAGCTATCACGGTTGCTGCAGAACCTAGATTTTTTAAGCAAGCAGTGCAAAATCGCTTGTGGAGACGCCATGAAAAGTGAAATCGACGCACTAGAAGAGCATGGCTTGTGGCTAGCAAAATCGGTTGTCGATTTACCACTAGGAAAACGTGCCATTGGCTCTAAATGGGTTTACAAGATCAAACACAAATCGGATGGAACCATTGAGCGCTACAAAGCATGGCTTGTGGCTCTCAAAAATAAGCAAGTGGAAGGCGTCGATTATGGAGAAACGTTCTCACCAGTAGCAAAAATGGAAACAGTTCATTTGTTCTTGCAAGTCGCTGCAGGAAACAATTGGCATGTACACCAAATGGACGTGCACAGCACATTCTTGCATGGAGATCTTGAAGAGGAGGTATACATGAAACCTCCAGCTGGATTTTACTCAAATGACGAACAAAAAGTGTGTAAGTTGCGAAAATCTTTATACGGGCTAAAGCAGGCGCCTCATTGTTAGTTTGAGAAGTTAACGACGTCGCTACGCTCCTATGGCTTTCAAAAATCACTATCAGATTATTCTCTGTTCACGTTTGAGAAGAAAGGGATTCACATCAATGTTCTCATCTATGTAGATGATATGATTCTTACAAGCAACTCCAATGACGCTTTAGCTGCATTCAAGGGATATCTCTCTTCTTGTTTCAAGATGAAAGACCTAGGAGCATTGAAATATTTTCTGGGAATTGAGGTTTCTAGGAGTTCTCGAGGTTTTTTATCTAAGCCAACGGAAGTACGCCTTAGAAATTGTGTCTGAAACGGGATTGTTGGGAGCAAAGCCAGCTGCTTTTCCGTTGGAACATAACCATAAACTTGCCCTCTCCACTTCGCCTTTGCTTGATAATCCAGAGATGTATCGATGATTGATCGGAAGGCTGATATACTTGCAGTAACAAGACCCGATTTGGCATATTGTGTTCATGTTCTTGCACAGTTTATGCAAACACCAAGAGAAGATCATTGGGAAGCGGGGCTGCGAGTTGTTAGATACTTGAAAGGGAGTCCTGGACAAGGCATTCTTTTAAACGCGACAAATAATTTTCAGATATCGGAATGGTGTGATTCAGATTGGGCAAGTTGTCCAATTACGAGAAGATCGGTTACGGGTTACATTGTACAACTTGGAGAGTCGGCTATATCTTGGAAAACTCGGAAGCAAAGAACTGTTAGTTTGTCGTCCGCAGAGGCAGAATACTGTGCGATGGCCTTTCTTACCAAAGAACTTTTGTGGTTGAAGCGTGTTCTTGGATCACTTGGTATAAAACATGACCAACCTATGAATGTTTACTGTGACAGCAAGTCCGCCATTTATATCGCCACGAATCCGGTCTTCCATGAACGTACGAAGCACATTGAGTCAGATTGCCACTTCGTCCGTGATGAGATACAATCAGGTAACCTTGTACCAATTCATGTTGACACGAAATCTCAGCTAGCGGATATATTTACTAAACCTCTTGGTCGTCAAGCCTTTGATGATTTTCGTGGCAAACTGGGCATCCTGAACCTGCATGTCGCGTATGTTTAGGGATTGAAGCAATTATTCTCCTAAAGACACGTGATGTATATTCTGCACAATCTTTAGTCTTTATAGCAGAGATACGCTATTCTCTTGTATATAGGTGTGTTATCGTTCTTTGAGTAATAGACAGAAACAGTTTCCAATCTCTTCAAACGTCATCCTCTGTTATTCTTCAACAACCCTTACCACCATCTCTATGTGTAAACCAATCATAGCATAACAAGAATAGTAATTATTATGAATTATGATGAATTATTGTAGGACTATCAATATTATCTACAATCTACAACAACACGAAGATTAGTGTGACCACATGAAACACGACTCGAATGTACATGTGCATCACCATCTTCATGTTTCTCATGTACACCATCTTCTTGTTTCTCATGGATCGAAACCTCGTTAGAGCGATTATCATTTTTTGATGTGTCATGATTATAACCATCAACTTCAATAATTGTGACCACATGCTCATCATGAGATTTGGTCGGCCAGCCAGAAACAATCTTTTTGGCATTTGATTTCTCGGCGAAAACAGGCGGTTCGATCTTGTTCTTAAATCTTGCAGCGGATGCTAGTTCATGTAGAGATTCCAAGATTTTCTCGGTCAAATTAATAATATCAGTGAGCAAGGAGATTGCCGTTAGAACTGTGATCACTTCTAGTGGCTCAACTTCTTTTAAGATGCCAGAATTAAGTAAGTTAGTGAGGGATTTGCAGGCAGATTGTGCGTTTTGGACATGAAGATCAGAAGAAGATGGTTTGATCATTTTATTTAACGAAATCGACATTTCTTTCATCGCTTTGCCCGACTCCGAACTCATTCTTTTCAATGGTTCTTGTAATTTCTTTTTTATATCACTTGACACCTGAAAATTGATAAAACAAAGGGACAAATATAAGATCAAATGAAGAAGTAATCAGTCTATAAAAGTGGTGTTTATGTAAATGATTTTGTATAGGATTACTAAGAAATATAAGTTGTGATAATCAGGGTATAAAGTAGGGGTGGAGAATATGATCTATGCTTTAGTTTTTCGGTTTTATTAGTTTTATAAAAACTGAAACCAAATGAAACTATTTGTGATTCGGTTTAGTGCCTGTTCTATTTAATAATATTTTGGTTTAATTTAGTTTGGTTTTTAGTTTGAATTTGGTAGTCAAAATTAACTTTAAAATGTAATAAAATAATATATGATTATATTTATTTTTGATATATTTTGGTTTATTCGGTTCGGTTTGTGTTAGATATATACAAATTGGTTTCCGTTCAGATCCGGTTTTGGTTTCGGTTTTCTAATCAATGAAACCAATCGATTTATAAACAAACTCGGTTCGGGTTGGGTCAAAGCATTTCAATTTGGTTTTTTTCTCCACCCCTTAAGAAACACCTTTATTAAACTTAACTTTCTTGAAATCTTCATTTCTTAAAACATTCATCAAGATCTTGATTTACGAATATGTAATGAAACAATACCTTAATATCTGCATTAAGATATGAATTCAAAGCATCAATTCGGTAAGCACATTGTCGGATTAATCCACCAGTGGCTAGATATTGTTTCCAAGGATGCCGGAATCTAAATTGGCCGTGACCAGGTTCCCATTTCGCAAAATTAGCCTATATAAGAAAACGACAAAGATAATGATGAGTTTGTTATAAATTGAGATATAGTGGTAAAAATAAAGCAAGCAGGAAAATATCACCACTCACCAAAGATTCTTCGTTGCTTTTTGAGTTGAGAACACTTTTATAGTTGTCAAAATCCTTTTTGCATTTGTCAACCTCTTTGGTGTCATCATCTTTTACCGATTCACAATACTTGTCCCCAAAATCTGCCAATCTCCAAACTTTTAGTTTCTTGATAATGAAAATAAACACTCTTTCATTTCATCCATGCTTAGCGTTTAGGGATTTTCAACACCATATATATTCTTTTTTAAATACTTTTGATAACACCACGATAAGACTACCATAAACCATTATGCTATATACTCCAATCTTTTAAACGTACTTTTCAACGCCACACAAAAAAAGTACTCCGCATGTAATTAGTTGTCAAAACTAACATCTCGCAACATGTAGTTTAACATAAAAACTTTAGTGTTTATTCACTTTTTTTTTTTGTTTGTCAACTATTTTATTTACTTTTTACGGAAAGTGAAGTCCAACTCAAGTGAATAATGTTGCAGAGGTGGACTCTAACCACTTGACTAAAGAAATTTTCTAATGTTTATCCACTTCTTATAACTTCATTCTCTAACATATTCTTATTAGTCACCCACAGACATACGAAAGCGAGTATGATAACTTGAAACTTTTCCCACGAGAAAGACGCCCAAGTGCAAAGCACCTAGCAAGGATCTAAACCGTACAAGCTAACCTAAAAGAAGTGTCAAATCAGGAAAACATAATAAATGGATATACCTAACAAAAAGAAAGAGAGTTTCTCAACGTTAGAGGCTAGGAGAGAATGAAGATCTTGGCCGGCCCAAACAGGGCAGACAAAGATGGAGATAAGGACACAACTGAGTCCTCCTATGATCACAGTAGAGATTCTCTTGTGGGTCAACATTAGAACCTGCTCCTCTCTGAACCCGGACACTGATATTAACGCAAAGGTGAGTATGAATATCAACAGACTGTAATCGTATCTCGCCTTCACCCGAGGGAAGAACCTCACAAACGTCGACAACGCAGCTAAAGAACCCAACCAAACAAACAAAACAAACATTAATACTAGTACTGATAACATGATTTAGATTGTGATAATTGTTTCATATGTCAATTTTTACGTTTGGTGTTACATGTGAAGAAAAGAAATCATTTTTTTTTTTCATACTTGAACATTTATTTTTAAATTTCCTAAAATAATTTTGCAAAATATGCATGTATGTTTGTGTTTTTATAAGTAACAAACAAATTTTCTTAAAATTATTAAAAATTGTAGTTTGATTTGAAAACAAAAAAAAAAGAAAAACTAATAATATTAGAGAAGTGACTGAAATCACCAACGATGAGAAGTGGCCGAAATGTCCTATTAGATTATGTAACGCAAAAACAAACGTGAATGCAAACAACAAATCATGTATTATATATTAATACTTATGGTTAGACATGTAAGACTTAATTGGTATATATAAATATACCTTGTACAAAGACAAAGATTGCGAGAAGAATGGGTTCTCCTGTTGGACCAGACAAGCTCGCAAGGTGATGAGCTCCGATACCAAGTGCCCCGGCAAATAGTGTTGCCGCTATTCTGTTAAGTCCTTTCCCAAGCGTGGCCCCTACACATATACACCATCTAAGTTTATTATAACCAAAAAACAGTTACTGAAATTTTTAGCTATAACAAGTGATCATGTTGTTATCCAAACTTTATATTCCTTAATATATGTATTGCATGGCATGCATGCAATACATTGTAATCATCCAAAAAACCAAGATTTGATTTCAAGGATGTTGAGGATCATGAAGGTATAATTCATAAAACATAGAATAAGACGACGGACCAACAGAGAATTCGAAGACGACCACAACGGTCATGACAGCCCACATTGCATTGACCCCGAAGCTGTCGTAGAGAGGTTGGTAATAGTAGAAGGAAGAGACTAAGGCAAGAACCAGAGCCACTTTGAACGAGTGAACTACTCTCCTCGGGTCTTCTTTTGCCACTCTTCTCCCTTCTCTCACAATCTCTCTCACTTTCTCCATGTCTATCGATTTGTCTCAACGGACCTTTTGTTTATTTATCAGTTGAACAGAGATAGAGAGATAAGAGAGTTGAGAGAAGAGGTGTTTGTGTGTGTGGGTTTATCACATATTTTATCTAGATGATCAAGCGTATTTATAAGGAAAATGAAAGATATAATATATATGATGGACAGCTTATATAATGAATTTAAATTATGATTATCACATGGCTTTTGTATACAGCTTATCAAAAACTTATTAGCTTAATTAGAAAAGAGAAAAGTAATTTTAATAGAAACATATTACTTGCTTTTTCAAATAGCTAGACCTACCATTTACCCAATCTCGTCTCATTTTGTTTGTTTTTATTTCAACAATTAACCCAATATTAAACTGCATGAATTATATCATGATGATAATTTTTTATTAGAAAATGCATGCTATTTATATTTGATTAAAATATTCATCTCATTCGTCTAAAGTTGTATGTGCGATGGAACAACATATGACTGCATAGTATTAATAGTTAGAATCTGTATGAAACTTTTGAGAACTGAATTCGTATGAGTTCATTTATAATAGTTTATATTAAACTATTATAAATGCACTCATACGAATTCAGTTCTCAAAAGTTTCATGTATATATTGAAATAAATTTCAGTAGCAATAGGGTTTAATCATACTTTATGATTCTTACAAAAATCTAAACAAACAAATTATTTGAGATCATGTACCACGCCAATTGTGTGTTAGTAAAGTATCCACGTACACACATAACTGTATTAGGTATAGTTCATTTTCTGACGAATTCGTCATCTTTCTAAGGTTTAGGGTTCTTAGTTGCTTCTTCGCTCTTAGAGCTAGCCACAAGCTTTTCTTGGTTTTTTGTGTTTCTCTATTTTGAAACTCTATCTTGCATCAGATATAGGCATGAGAAAAGCCTAAAACCTGATGTTCATTAGTGAGTTATAATCCATGTTACACCCACTAACTTATCAATGCAATATGTTTTGGTGTGGGATTCAGAATAATCACATAATAATTAATGATATTATGATAGTATGTTTTTTTTTTTGGTCAAACATAATGATAGTATGTTTAAAACTAATTAAGTAACCGCTAATAGTTCACTTGGTTGCAAAGATTCTTTTGAGAAGAGGTTGAATATTTGCTTCTTAAATTCAAATCGTCGTTAGGGAAAGATAGTTTACGCCTTAACAAGTATTACCAAAGGTTGGTCTTGAACCAAAGAAGATTATCGCCGGAACATTATTTGTTAACAAAAGAAAAAATGATTAAAACTCATTTTGATCCGTATATAAATTAAAAATAACTTTAAGTAATAATTTATAATCATCTAGTATTATACAATTTTAAAACATAGAAAACATTTTAAAGTCGACTCATAGTACATCTCCAACAATCTCTTAAGTAAAATCATTTATTCTAATTAATATATCTATGTATATTGATTTATGCATAAAAAGAACAAGACAAAAATACAATTCTTTCTTAACATATATTGAGATATTTTACAAGCATGGATGGACCATCGTAACCAATATCTTTAGGTTAATTTGAGGCCTCTAATTAATTTCAGGTTGGACTTTGCCTCACTGGGTTAGCTCAACTTGCAGCCTATACTCTATATAGCAAAAATGAGAAAAAAAAGTAAGATCAACCTTTTGAAAAATCGATCAAGGCATATTGAATATCTTAAATCTTGGCTATAGCTTAGTGAAACAAGCCTCATTAACTTTCTTCTTATCAAATTTAATGCTATACAAGAAAAAGAAAAAATAGAGATCTTAGATAGGATGAGACCACTAAAAATCTAAATACAAAGGCACTAATACTTAAACTCCATATTGATTACGACATGTAGTAAAGTAGATGAGTTGTCTTTTTGAAGAAAAAAAAAAGAAGGACAAGTAGCCACATTCTAAAATTATGCTTACCCAACTTCTTATCAAATCTATTTGTTATGTGATAATGGGAAACAGAACCACAAGTTGTCCTAGAACTAAGAAGTGCATGCCCCTATAATTTGCAGTTTTTATTATTTTTTTTCTTATTAAAACCACCTTGGTATATCTTTTCTTTCATAATCCATAATCAAAACATATTTTGACTAGTTTTTTTTTTTTCTAATTTCTTATACGACAACAAAGTTTATAAGATTTCAACCATTTTAAGAATTACGAATAGTTTGTAAAAAAACCAAATTCATGAGACTTATCATAGAGTTTAGGAATCAAGGTTCGGATCTTTTCACTGCGATTTCAATAAGAGTTGGTTATTGTAGATGCTTTAAATAGCAAGAATATTCGACGCTTCATAGACTCCAAGGATAAGTCTGGATTTCAACTTGAGATCACCAGTTTTTATATAAAAAAAAAAGTTGTAAAATTGGAAGAAAGTAATTCATTAACAGCTAAATGTCCTGGCCGACTTCAACTTGGTTTTATGATTTGATGGTTTTGTACTTCAATTGATGAGAAGTGGCGAGGATGACAAGGAAAATGCAAGTGCTGAGTCACCGCACTCACTAACAAGGAATCAAACTCCACTTTGTATAATATCTTTTTTCTTCATCTTTCAGAAATCGAGTCTTGAATCTTGATTAGTTTCATAATTTCGTTTTTTTTATGTGTTTCCTACAGTTTAAGTTTACATCTCAAGACTAAAAAAACACATTCTAAATGCATTTTTATCGTGATTCCAGTGATTTTTTAAATCCTCCAAATGTTATATTATTAAACAAACTTGTATAACAAAGAAAGATGAACTTAACTAGGGACATGGTGTATTTTTCTCCCAATTTTTGCTAGATATATAGTATATTTTATTCGCTTACAAATTTTTCTCACAATTCAAATAGAATCATATCTCTTGTTGTAACGTTTTCAGTGTGACATGCACTGGCTCCAACTTTCTCAACGTATTCAGAAAAATTAGAAAACTTATTGACTGGGCCTTTAGATTACCAGAAGTTATTTTTTTCCATATTTTGGTTTCCCTCACAAGTCTTAAGAATCACTTTGCAAATCCATCTTAAAATTACTTTAAGCTAACACGCTCAATTATTGAATTCTTTCTGTATGCACTCAATAGTTGTCCAAAAAAAAAAAAACTTAAGACTACTTAATAAGTCACCATTTTCATAGTTTGAGTCTTTGAGGCACTACATGTACCTTCTAAATGTCATCATCATTCAACACTTTCAAACTTCATGATCCCCATATCTAGTGGCTCATTCTCTTTTTATTATTCGAGAAAAATTCAAAGACTTATTTCATTTAATGGTTTTGTCCTCATTTGGATTAGATGTATACTGAAAACGTTTCTTAGTTTTGGGGAAAGAATTCTCCTATAAGGAGACCCAATTGGAAACCGATAAACTTACATGGAAGTAATAAAAGTTCGTGCTCTTACTTTTTTAACAAGACAATCCGCACGGATATTAGTACAAATTAAATGGAGAATATAGATAATAGTAAAACAAGTGAAAGAGTCTTTACGAATCCTAAAATCTTGGAGCTCGGATGCAAAAACCAGCCTATCTATCAAGGAGGAGACCATTGAAATCAAATCAATGCAATCGGAAGCGAACCAGGCACTAGTCTTTGATATCGATATCATACATTTCATAGCTTAACCGGGCCAGATCATTTTTATATAGTTCACATGCACTATATTTTAAAAAAATTTGAAGTATTATAGTTGAATGACGTGAACCTTATAAATCACTCATTTTCTTTCAACAAAAATTAAACGTGAAGATGTTTTGGTTAGATATTCATAAAACAAAAAATTGCAACATATGAACAATACATGCATGTGAATCGGAAAACAAATGTCTTGTAATGCAATTTATTCGATATCTTAACAAATAGACCACAAAAAGTAAAGATATACATATTCAAGTGAACATTTATAAAATTTTATGAATCAACCAAAACAATGCAAAAAAAAAAAAAAAAAAAAAAAAAAAANAAAAAAAAAAACTAAACAACGTACGCAAAACTATTAGTGTTGATGTAGGGGTAGAGATTATTATAAATATCCATATACATATTTCCTAATTCTGATAGAAGTTTTCGAATTTATATAGTATGTAGCTCAAAAATTTTGTGAGAATAAATTTAAAACAATAAAAGTAAATTAGTCAAGTGGTTAAAATCCAAATATGCGGTATTCTCCACCGGAGTTTTACTCAATTTTCTTACAAATGATTGAGAAATAGTTTATTATGTTCGATTGACCAGGAAAAAAAAAGGATAATATACAGTTTTTAGTTATTGTTACAACAAAAACCTAAATCATATTCATATGAAAGAGAAATGGCAACTCGAGATCTCAGGCAGCAAATTTGTCAAATAATCTAAACCATACCATATTATAGAAAAATGGCAAATTGTTCATTTAATTAATCTCCAAGCAAGACAAATCTTGCTAGATCATATTTTTGAATTTGTTTCTATTTTTTCAATTCACCCTAATTTAGATAGTATACAATTGGTGGTTAAACTTTACAACTGGAAAAGGTCTACAGTTTTATATAAAGGCTCCGAATGGAAAAAGCGGATCTGGCGGATCTGCCGGAGCGGATCTGGTGGACCAAGTGCGGATCTGGTGGACCAAGTGCGGATCAAGCGGATCTGGCGGAACAAGTGCGGATCAAGCGG
>OVAY01003213.1:0-12400 GCA_900406395.1 Kernera saxatilis
CTCAACAAAGATACCAAAGTATTGATACACAGCAAAGCAACTGATGAAACAGCGACAACAGCAACAGCAAACTCATGAAAAGATTGTGCATAACGATGTGCCCTGAAAGCATGATGATTGTGATCAAATTTGTAAATGAAGCAAGCGATCCTCTACATCCAAATGTTCCTTCATTCTCCTTACTCTCTCGTTGATTACTAAATCTCTACGCTTATTCCTCTTAAGAGCCCATTTCTGCATCTTGCGCAAAAGCTCTGGTTTACCTCTCACAAAATATGCCGTATGTCCAAATTCAAAGTGCATACCAGGTTTCTTAATCCTTTGAAATCCCTACCAACAACAACAAACACACATCATATAGCAAGATGCGAGAGACACAGAGATGACGATGATGATGATTAGATTGTATCCAAAAACTTACAAGTTTCGAAAGCCTGCCGAAAAAATCTAACAAATCCCGGCACTGTAGTCTTGCGGACGTCTCGAGAATCCTTAGCTGAAACTCAATCACATTCCTAATGATGAAACTCTTGTTGCTTTCGCTCCACGAGACTATTGAATCCAATGAAGGATCGTCCACAACCTCATATACAGCAATGTATAATGGATCCAATCCAGACTCGCCCTCCATCGCTATAAACTTCAGATCGAAACGAAAAATCCCCCAAAATTATTCTATCGGACGAGCGAACAAGACAACGTGATGAAAGAAACCCTAGCAGGAAATCCCCAAAGTCAACTTTATACAACTCTTTTTTGGGCTACCAATGGGCTTTCCACCTTTTTGGGCTACTAATGGGCTACTAATGAAGATCGTCTAAAATTTGGCTACTAATGTAGTGTACTGAACTCTTCTTTTCAGTGATCTTTCTCTCTGCTTTTCACTCATTCCCTAAACCCTTTTCCAAATGTGGTTATCTCTGCTTTTCTTGAAAATTCAACTCTTGAAAATTAATGTAAAAAAAATATAAGCGAACAAGACAACGTGATGAAAGAAACCCTAGCGGGAAATCCCCAAACTCAACTTTATATTACTCTTTTTTGGGCTACCAATCTACCAATGGCCTTTTTCGCTTTTTCTCTAATAGACTTTGGGCTTCCCGTTACTGTTCCCGTGTCATAGTTAAAGAGCTTCCGTAAGAGCCCAAGTTTGGAGGAAAGTGGGCTTTTAGATTGTTTATATTTTCTTATTAATTTCCGAACTATACATTAAATTAAAACTTATATCATATCATCTATGTTAATTAAGTAAATATTACATTTGCGCCAAATAAATAGGTAAATGACGGTCCAAAATATTTATTTAGGTAAATAACATAAGTTAAACAAAATAAAAAATGAGATATGTCTATTTTACCCTAAAAACCTATTAAAAATTGACATTTTAGATACAATCTTCTTTGACATGATATGTGTTTTTCTGTTTTTATGTTTTCTGTAGAGGTGAATAAGCTACAATTTTTTTTTGTCATGGTGCTAGGTAAAACTTTATTGTGACAAAAATGAGATTAATATATTCAACCTCTTACCAATCCACACTTACTAATGCTTCTTCATCTTTTTGTTGGGATAAAAAGATTTGAAAACTTGGAGCGAGATAAGCTGGAGTTGGGTAAGAGCAAGCAAGGTTGTGTAGATGTGAATATATAACTTTTTTTTTATATCCATAAAAACAAAAGATGATTTTCAATCTGTATAAATAACCAAAAGATGATAGAAACTTTTGAGTAAAAACCTTCACTTGAATAATTAAATATATGATATCTTCCATAATAATTTGTAAAAAAAATAAAAGTAATAGAACAATAGAATAAGGCTATATAGGGATGTTCATGTTCTGTATCAAGATAATCGAATCCAATCAATCGAGTGAGTTCAAAGGAATGGTTTTGGCTCAAAGAGCTAACCATAGGCTTGATATGTATGTACAGTATCTTAGATATATTATGTTAAGTGAATCAGCTTTCAAGGTCGGGTGGTTTCGATTCGTATGTTCTCTTTCAAATTCCTTCTTGATTTTCTCTGCTCTTTCTTCGATTTGATAACAAAATTTGAAGAATTTGTTCTTTTACTCTATTCAAGATGAATGAGTGGAACAAAATTAGTTCGGTAAAATCTTTATTCCATTCATCCATAAATCATTCATCTCTATTCTTTTAATTCATGTAAATACCATTTACATATTTTTGTTTACTGTACAATGGATTGTGATGTTAAGTTAAAATTAAGTTTATTTGTCCTGTCCACAATCAATCGTTATATAATCAATCGTAATACTAACACATTGTCATTTGGATTTCAACATCGCATATTGTTATATTATCATACATCAAAATCAGTTTTCCCCAATAAACTGAAATATTTTTGTTCAATTACCATACAAGTTGGTCATCAATTATTTACGATTTTAATATTCAGCTATTTTCTTACTAGTAGACTCAAAGAATTCATTGATATGGGACCGACAATTTTTTTATTATATGCTGGAAAAGTAGAGTAACTAACATATGAGAGGTTCTCTCTTTTAACATATTGAAAAGTAGTTACAAAGTGCAAAAACAAACCCTTATATCATAGCTTTTCTTTCTTTAATAGGAAATGCTAATAAGAAGCAGCGATCATCATTTTGGAGAACTCGTGGAGAGTGAGAAAACCATCGCCGTCGAGATCGGCTTCTCGCACCATATGCTCCGCCTCTTCCGCCGTTATCTTCATCCCCATGTCCTTCATTCCTTCTCCCAACTGCATTTCAATATTTACCCTTTTTCTTTTGCTTTTTTTTTGGGATATATTTATATGTTTTCTTTTAAGTTAAACAAAAAAAAAAAACTAATTATTTCAGACGAGGACATCTTTTTTTTCAATGGACTGGGTCTCGACCCCAATAATGCAAGATAACATCTAGTAACTCTTTGTATATTGTTTCGATGTTATGATTATGTAAAACAAAACAAAAAAAATTACCTCAAGTGCAGATATGAAACCGTCTCCGTCTTTGTCGAACACTCTGAATACTTCTATTAACTCATCCGATGCTGCTTCCTATATACCAATTTTTCATTTCAAATTTTTTTCTCTAAATTTATTAATCTCCACTATAATCAATTTTTTTTTTTAAAGTTCATATATATATACCTGAGATGTGTTTTGAGCCATTATGTATAAGAAATCATCAAAGGTGATGCCACCGTTGCCGAAGATGTCGACATCGCTCATCATCTCTCGAAGTTGCTCCGCCTTTGGATTCTTCCCCATCGATTTCATCACTTTCGTTAACTTCTCCTTCGTGATGAACCCTGTTTCATAAGTACCATATATTCATTCATCATCATCGATCCAATCGATTCTAATAAAGCTGTGAATAAAATCGGATAAAAAAACAAAATCGGACCATCGGAGTCTTTGTCGATGAGACAGAAAGCTTCGTAAAACTCCTGGATCTGCTCGTCGGTGAAAGCATCGGCCATCTTCGGTCACAAAGAAAAGTCAAAGCCTTTCTTGATGATTTTAATTTTCTCTTGGTTTGTTTTTGTGAAGGAAGATGATCGATGAAGAAGAAGGGAGCATTCTATCTTATTTAAGTAGATACATGACCTCACACTGCCCGGTCAATGTCAACACAAATGACCTTGCGTTTTCATGATTTTTGTGTGTTTTTTTGAGTTTCCTGGGGCACGACTCAAAGTCACGCGTCTTTGTTCAAACTTTTGACTTCTTGGCTTATTTTTTTTTTACTTGTTTTCATAGTTTCTGAATTAGGATTTCGTGATGTACGGATTTCTCTAATTAAAACCTTTGATTATTGTAGCATTTAATTTTTTTTTTTTTTTAAACTTATTGTAGCATTTAATTAGGATCTTGATTTTTGGAAAAGTGAAGTAATGCTCGGGTTTGAAGAGTCAAGTATTAAAAGTCGCACAAAAAGAAGAGCAAGTTGCATTTTGAGATTTAAATGATCGATGTACGGGTTTATCTAATGTAACCCTTTGGTTTTATACTTTTCTGGTGTCCTAATAATGCATATTAAAGATATTTATTTGTTGGCAAAAGAAGAAGAAGAAGACAATTAATTAGACAGAAACAAATATTTTATAGAGAATATAGAGTTTAGAAAGATCTTTAATCTAGAAACACCGTCTTTGAGAAGAAAAAGAATCGGTTTCAGTTCTTGATCAAGTTCATATATTAATTTATAATGAAACCAATTTGGAACTTCGAATAAAAATTTAAATTATTTCAATTCAATGTGATGTTATCATTTATCAATCATGAATCATGATGGTCAAACATGAAATTTTTACAAACTTATGCAACAAGGACAATTATTTTTGTGGCGACCAATCTCCATCTACTAGAGTGAGAAAAAACGAAGATGATTGTAAAATTCTTATTTTATTTCTACTGAGTTAAAAATAAAATAAAATCATAAGTACGTACTCTAACGAATAATGATAATCATATGGATAACTAGGGAGAGTCCGCGCATTGCGCAAAATTAAAATTTGTATAATGAATTATAAAATATTTAACTATTTTTGAAATTGATTAGTTTTATATTTCTATTTAAAATCATATAAACTAATTTTTATAGTTTCAGATATGTGGTGAGAGAAAAAACATAAATAAATTAATAAATACGTGTAGCAAACTATTAGACATATTAATGTATATTGTACTATATACCATATTTAAATCTGAAAAGAATCTATTATAAAAAACCTTTCAAATGCAAATTTTCAGAGATTCTCATTAAAAAAAACCTTAAAATATTATAGAACAGAATATGGCTTTTTCATAGGATAAGAAATGAGAAAAATTACATTTTAATATAAATAAATTATAGGAGTTACAATTTTTTTCAAAAAATTATGAAAAATATAAGTCAATTAATTATTTACATTCAATTTCAATTTAAGAGGTATTAAATGTTAAAAAAATGTAACCGATAAATAAATAAATTTCTAACAATGATTAAATATAGTTAAAAATATTTAGTTTATACAAATAAATTAATCAAAATTTTGAAGATGGCATATGTAATAAAAAATAAATTAAAAATTTGAGGATGACATATTACGTATATGATTATAATAAGAAAGTGATTAACTACACATACATGATACATATATTACATATAGTTATGTATAAATGTGTAAAAAATATAGATGATACGTGGTAGCTTTTCAGAGACTATGGTGGGAGAAAAACTTAAATAGAAGATTAATGTATAAATCTATAAAAAATGTATAAATGTATAAATCTATAAAAATGTATAAATGTATAAATCTATAAAAATGTAGATAGCACGTGGTAGTTTTTTAGAGGTTGTCATGAGAAAATTTGTCAAAAATATAGATGACACGTGATAATTTTTAAGAGACTGTGGTGGAAAAAAACATAAATAGAAGATTAATACTGATTTTTTTTCATGTTAAAACTTAAAATATTCGAATATATATGTAGTAAAAAATGTAGATAACACGTGGTAGTTTTTCAGAGATTGTAATGAAAAAATTTGTCAAAAATATAGATGATACGTGGTAACTTTTCAGAGAATGTGGTGGAATAAAAACTTAAATAGAAGATTAATACTAATTTTTTTTTATGTTAAAATTTAAAATATTAGAATATATATATAATGCTAAAATTGATAAAATTGGGTTAGGATTTTATATTTTTGTGGGCTTTGATGTTTTGTATATGTAACTTGTATTTTGTTTAAATAATGAGATGATATTTGACAGTTTTTCGTGATTTGAGTTTAAAAAAATATTAAAATATTATAATAGATCTCATTTCGGAAAAGTACAATTCCCGTTACACGTGTATGTTAGATCATAAAGTATACGAAAACTTATAAAGTTGTCACGTTACCATAAAAAGCCAATCACATTGGTTACAAATGGATTTTCAATACCATGTGGGCTTTAGAGAAGCTATAAAGGAATTGACTATATAAAAAAAAAAAAAAAAATCTTTTGACAATCATGGTTTTAAATGAAACCTACAATATTAGTTATGTGGGATATTTGATCGGTCTACTTATTGTTAATTGATTTTAAATAGGAATATAGTTCTTCGAGAAAGTGCATAAAAATCCTAGGCCAGGAGAACGACATTAGTGGAGTAGATCTTATGGGAGATTGAGAAAATGAGAAACAAAAGATGTTCATCAATTCATAGGAGGAAGATGACATGGTGAATTGGTGATCCTTGGAAGAGATTTGTTAGAGGATGTTGTGAACGAATCGCAAGACTTGTACGAGGAAAAGCCACATGTATGACATGAAGCGAATCATCTTCACATGATAGGAAAAATCAATTCATATACTTAGCTTTAAGCTGTCAGAGATACTATGTGTCTGTGTGAGTGTTAAGTCAAAAAATATTGTGTGATCTTTTATGTTTGTTTGATTGTTTCCGTCCAATATGATCTACCAGAAATGTGACTAATTGTAATATTAACATAACTAGGTAAATGCTCCTCACTAGTTACTACTTTTTTTTGTTTTTTTAACATAAAATCTAGTTACTACTTTGGTCGTAAGTTGACTGAAGAGGGAAATTTAAGATGCAGTGTTAATGTGTTATATATCGTTAAATGGGTGTCATGTGAGTCGAATTGCCATTTTGGTATATAGATCCAAGCCTTGAACTAGATGCTCTTCTCTTGGTACTTACCAATTACGTACCAACAATTCAACAAATTAAGAAAGAATAAATGGGTAAAATCATTTATATTTAATTTGGTAGATATGAATCGGACTCACGTGAACTTTCGCTCCCACTCCACTTTAGTTAGTGTAGTGGGGATCTCTCACTTGATTTACTTTTTCTGTTTTCAGCTATTTAAAATAAACGCTCCATTTCGTCACACTAGTTTACGCAGTTATGCTTAATTTAAATCCTATACCTTGATTTCCGTATTTAATGGCAGAGCACCCTAAAAATTGTCTTCTCCTCCCACCAATAATAACACTATCTTCTCATTTTAATTATGTAGTGGGAATATTAGTTGAGAATTAACTCGTAATTTTTTTACGTAACGAAGCTAACTAAATAAATACGAGGCCTGCTGAATATACTACCAACTTATTCGCAATTAGTCGTAACTAATTTTGGTATACAATATTTTATTTTAATTATCATAATCCTTAACGTTACAGTATCCACATTATCAGCTATATATTAATATCACTGGTCAAACAAGAGACCAACGATCAATCGGTGATAATTATATATATATATACTCGCGTTGAATTTAAGACCCCCTAATTGGTTGCATATTATTGTAAGATTCCATGAGCCAATGTTAAGGATTGAAATTGAATTATATTATTTATAAGATAAAAATGCGCAATGATAAGCCAAAGGCAAAAAGAGGAGGCTATGCCATCTGTCAAATGTAGCCGTTGCACAACCACCTTCCTTTTAAATACTCTTTTAACATTCCCCCAAACGCTCCAATTTTTGTTTCTCTGAACCAAAAGAAAGAAAGAAAGAAAGAAGTCTTGAATTTCTTAATGCGATGGTGAGATCAATCCAAGAAGGAGTCTTGATGATGTCTTCATCTTCTTCGTCCATAACCACAAACAACAGCACCGACTCCGACGATTCGCTCAGCCCATCCGCTTCCTCCAAAAGCTGCGTCCTGACCGCTCTCCGCCCGCCGATCACCGGCGCGTACAAGCCACTCGCCGTCCTCTCCGCTCACGTCGGCTCTGTTTCCTCGTTGGCGCTCTGCGGCGAGTTCTTGCTGAGTGCGTCTCAGGGAAAAGACATCATCGTCTGGCAACAGCCAGATCTCAAGATCTTCGCGAAATTCGGACAAGGGGATGGGTCAGTGAAGGCTCTGGTCAGCGTGGGAAGCAAAGTTTTCACGGCGCATCAAGACAGCAGAATCAGAGTCTGGAAAGTATCTCGAAGAAGCTCCGAGAACGCTTTCAGGCTTGTCGATACGCTTCCCACGACCAAAGACTATTTGGGGAAGTTTATGAAACAGAGCAATTACGTTCAGACGAGGAGGAACCACAAGCGTCTCTGGATCGAACACGCAGATAGCATTTCGTGTCTTGCGGTTCACGCCGGAATAATATACTCTGGGTCATGGGATAAGACTCTCAAAGTCTGGAGACTGTCGGATCTCAAGTGTCTTGAATCGATCAAGGCACACGACGACGCAATTAACGGCCTTGTCGCCGGAGATGGCAGAGTATACTCTGCGTCTGCAGATGGGAAGATCAAAATTTGGGGGAGAGAAAAGAGAAAGCAGATTGATTCTTCTTTGTCTTTGTCTTCTTCTTCTTGTTTACATGTTCTGAAGGCGACATTGGAGGGTCGTGCGGAGGTTTCGGTGAACTCGGTGGTGGTTTCCGGCGACGGGAAGTGGGTATACGGAGGAGGATCAGATGGGTTTGTTATGGGATGGGAGAAGAAAGAGAAAGGAGGAGACTTTGAGGAATGGAGATTAGGGTTTGAGATGAAAGGGCATAAGATGGCAGTTCTGTGTATGTGTGTGGTTGGGGAGATGGTTTGTAGTGGATCGGCTGATAAGAGCATTGGGTTGTGGAAGAGAGAATGCAGTGGCATGCTCAGTAAATTCGGAGTCATACAAGGGCATGAAGGTCCGGTCAAATGCTTGCAAGCTTCTCCCAACAATGTCGGTGCTGGATTCATGCTGTACAGTGGAGGTCTTGACAAGAGCATCAGGGTTTGGTGGGTCCCAAAACAAGACAACTTAGAAGAGAAGAAGAGACCAAGTTTTAAGACATTGTTGATGCATCAAGGATGAGCAAAAGATATACTATTTGGTGTCTTTTTTGTGGGTTTTCAAATACATTTTGGTTTATATTTGTAATTTGTTATTAAATTTGTAAAGTAAAGAGGGTTTTCCCAAGAATATATGATATTGATTCGTTTTGATGAACTTTTGTCTCCTGCAATCAACAGAAACCATTGCTCACTGTAACTTCCAATATTCTAAATTTCTAATTTCGAATTGATGAGAAAATGAATAGGATTCTTATTTTGTTAACTTGGGTGTCTACCAACTATTTTGGTCCTAATGATATAGAATAGAGTAAAGTCTCATGCTTTGGTTACCTTTGCTTTGTATTGAAACTGTAGCAATGGGATGATGGCTTCTGTGTTGGACTGAAATATTGTTTTCAGCCTCTTTTTGAGCTTTGATCACCGTCCAATTATCAAAGCAGAGTTATGCAACTTTCTCCATCACCATCATGCTTTAACCATGTCCAATTAATGTTTTTTTATTTATTAAGCAGATGCACCCATCATAATGGACCAACCTGTTGTTTTGAAAGTGAAGCATATAGCCAGCTTTGTTTATTCTTCAAAATATTAATCAATAAAAAGCAGAATTTCTCAGTTTTCAATATAAAAATGAGATGAGAAATCTTTGAAGGGATGCATGGAGCCAAAAGATAAGTGTATATGCCTTTCTTTCTTTTTGAAGTTGGAATAGATTAGGTAAAATGTGATTAAAACCTCTTCAGAAAGAAACATTATCATATTATCTATCAATCCAGCCCCAAAGGCAAAAACTCTGCGTAGTTTAGTATCAAAAAGGGTACTCGTAGTCGTATATACACTACAGATGTTGATTTTTGAAGGAGAAACATAAACCCTACCTTTGAATTACATGAACATAATCAATGACCCAGATTAAACTAAGACATCAAACACAAAAAGACATCCCCAAAAAACAATGGATCACTTGATCTACTTAGATGAGAAATTGACCTTCCTGTTCTAATAATCATCTCTTCTAGGCCTTGAGGTTCTGTAGTTAGAATTGTAGCCACACGAGTCATCTTTTTCTCTATTTCGCCTACCCCAACCATCACTCGATCGTTTCACATCCCAATTTCTTCGATTCGTCTCACTCGATCTACGTGTTTGCCAACCGCCTGCATTTGCCCCATAATCTCTCAGAGTTGTATTGTTAGGCACAAGGTCAACTTTCCTTGGATTATAACTCTTTGGCTCCCGATAATCCTGATAATATCTCGTGCTACGCGCTTCCTTCATCTCCATAACTTGATTTCCAAAATTCCGGTTTTCCCATCCACCACTGCCCCAACAATCATTACCCCAGCCTCTATCCTCCCACCCCTTACCAGAGCAATTTCCCCAAGTTGTAGCTTCTGCTTTCTCCTTTCTACAACTAGGCTTGGCTTCCCAAGGATTGTTGAGCATTTCATACCCTTCGGCTGGGACATTTTCAGAACCTTTGGACTTCTTGTCTTGGTGTCCTGACTTATCCCATCCATCGTTTCCCTGGCCCGAGTTTTCCCAGCTGTCATTACCCCTTTCTTTGGGTTTCCACTCGATCTCCCTCCATTCCTCAGTCGTCAAGCAATCCCCAGATGTTGTATCATTTGCTTTCTCGTTTCCACAACTAGGCTTGGCTTCCGAAGGCCTCGCCCAATCTTTTGGATGATCATTACTACTCTCTGATATGTTCCAGCCATTCGATTTCTTCCCCAAAACATTAACATCATGGACTTTGTCACTGCCTCCCCATGGAATATTTAACATACGAGTCTCTTCGATGGGCACTAGGTTACAACCACTCCAATTCTTGTCTCGACGCCCCCGTTTCAAACCACTCTTCACCTCATCAGGAGGAGCAAAGTAAGCCCGTTCTAAATCCCTGATCAGTTCCGGGTCAATGGAAGTGTCCCAATCTACTTCACTAATGTATAGATCCGGATCAGGAAGAGAAATATCATAGTGGAGGCCATTAACTTGTGACCAAAACCGCTTTTTCTCATTGTGAAAAGTCTCTTCACAGGCAGAATCATCCCAAGTGATTACATTACCTTGGTACCAGCCCTTGAAGGAAGTAGCTTCAACAACTTTTTTCCATGGCACTGATCCAATCACCTCACAGAATTTCTTCTCCCATACTGGAATCCCATCGTCTTCATCATAACCTTTAGAAAGAAAAAAAAAAGAAATCCTCTCATCTTTCCGTTTGATAAATTAGTGAAGTTGGTCAAAACAATTGTAGGAGACAGAATTAAAACAAACTAAGACTGAAGATTAAGATGAGATAAATGTGAAAACATGAAACTAGAAGGAAAATACCAGAATAAGAAGAAGAATGTCGATCGCTATACCATCGGGAAGGAGATCTGCGACGGTGGAATCTGGATCGATTGTTCCACTTTCCCATAGAGAAATCTGAACGGATGTGAGTGATTTTTCGAGAAAGTCGGAGCAAAAGAAGGGTTGAAATGGGAGAATTTGAGGGGGAAGAGAGAAACTGCAGCTGACGAATTGGAAATTGCAGGAGGAGCAGTGAAGTCGGTGGTGTCTCTTCCGCTTCTGTGACGGCCCCAACTCATTAGGCTATAAATGGGCCTAATAGAGTAGGCCTTGAGGCCTTCAATAATATACAATTGGGCTGATAAGAAGCAGCCATGATTTTTTGACGCATTTTTAGGAGCCAGCCTACAACCACACCGCAGAAAAGTTAAGGAAACTTTTGGTTAATCTCAATATTTTATTAAAATCATAGAGAATATGTGAATTCTTTGACTGATATTATGAGAATCCTAACAAGAGTATGAAGACTAAACCCGTAAACCGGATGGGTTATTTAGTGAAAATGAACAAAAAATACCAAAGTATCCTTAAGACTAATCACATCATCATTATTCATCAGTGTTCTTTTCCTCGCGTTGCAATCTGAAAATCGCTCTTTCCATTGCGACGTAACAATCTGAAAGTTTCCATATGTATAAAAACTCAATTGCAAATTCAATTATTTTTTTTTATAGAAGCAAATTCAAATTTTGAAATCAAGGAAAATAAGCTTATAGCAGTTTTATGGGCTTTGGATTTTCTCTTGGGACAAAACTTTCCAAACTTACTAGTCAATCAATTAAATATATAGTCAAATTTTACAAATCAAATGCTTCGAGATGAGCATCCATAGTGCAAGTGATTCTAATCAAGTCCCTTGTATCCTAGGAACTTGATCACGAACAACATCGAACTCTGGAGCTCTCTATTTCTTGTTTTATATAAGTAAAGTGGACACTTTAACAAGAAAACAAAATGTTGTTAGTTTCTATTTTAAAAAAGTTTTGTGCATGTCAACATTGTTCTTGTTTTGTATAACATTTATATAAATTTTGAAGTTCTTGTTTTGTATAACATTTATATAAATTTTGAAGAAAACAAAATTGTTTGTTATTCGAAAAAGTTATCGACCACAACTATTGAACTAAAAACAAAAAAAAGAAGACCAAAAAAATACTAAGGGGGGCATATTGAACTAATGATTTGGGAAGATTTTAAATTTTGTTCAAATCTTTTTTTATTCAATTGGTGATTCTAAAAAATAGTTTAAAATCCTATCTTATTGGAT
>OVAY01003214.1:0-12397 GCA_900406395.1 Kernera saxatilis
TTTATTTGAGAAAAATAAATTAGTTGAATGTTTAAAATGAAAACCGAAAAAATTGGAAGTTTAAATTGGAAAAAGTTAAAAAGTTAAAAGTTTTTTTATGGTAATTTCTCTTTTCTAATATGGTATCAAAGTTTAAGATTGATTTAACAAATGTTTTTTCCACAAAAACGGTTTTCTATATTTTAAAGAGTCCGTATAAATAGTCTATCTTGTATTTCCGAGAGACGGTGTGGTTCCGACCTTCATCTAAAAAATGTCTATTACTAAAATATTTTCACATCGAAAATTGGAATATTTCTAAAATAGTATGTAAAGTAAACTTATTATCAACTAATTTTAAAATAAAAAACTTATATTTTTTAATATATTTCAGTATGTTATTACACACTTGTCGTTTCGGGACATCCGATAACACTTAAAAATAGTACATGGTCGTTCTTTGAGGTAAAAGGGCTGCGCAGTGGATAAGTTGGAAAAAATATATATTTGAACACAAATCAATGACATTTGGAGGTTTAAACATAGCCCGTGACATCCTGAAAGATCCACATCATCAGAGAGTCAGAGACAAACCAGGGTTCACTGCAAAATGCAGTTGTAACCGCTTTGCCCACCGTAAGTTACTCACACTTCAGCTTTTCCTCCTCCTTAAGAAACTTTCTCCATTCATCTTTTTAGTCTTAAATTATAATATATATATATAAACAATTATTAAATATGTTTCTATTTGTTGTAATCGGTCTTTTATTCTTTTTCTTTAATTGAAGAAATTTATACGTACGATAGGTATTAAGTGGAAATGATTCTTTTTTGTTAGAAAGGATTAATTATTAGTTTGTTTATTATGATAGATTAATTATAAGTATTTAGATGAATATCTTATGTTATGTAATCATAAAATTTAAAATAAATTAATATTTATTGTTATTAATGTTGATATTACAATGGTTCACTAAGAGTTATGTGTTAAAATTATATAATTCCTTTATGATTCAATTTAAATAGTATTTTTGTATAATTTTTATTTGTAAAAAATAGAGGTTAAAATTTATTTAAATTATCCATGAGGTTAAAACTGTTTTCATAGATCTTACAAAACAAATTTAGAGCATACGTAATAAAAACATGTTTTTTTTTTTTGAAAAATACGTAATAATAACATGTTACATGCCCAAAGATACATATGAGATGTTAGAAATGGAAATTTGAGCCCAACTACACCAGATTTGGATCGTGGAAGGTGAGAGAAAGAAAGTTAGGCTGTGAGATTTTTGAGCTTGGTTGGCTCTAAATTTAAGAACAGAACAAGGTACGGACCTAGGGTTGCTTTTGTGGTCGAAGCGACGAGGCCTAAACTAAAAAAGATATAGATGGTTTAAGGTGAGACATGAGTCGTGTATCTAATTGTTATATGCTATCTAATCTAGTTATGTACGAATTCCCTTGCCATGTGATCCCTTTGATATAACTAGTATCAGAACTTTGGTCTGAAACATGCTTAGGTACGGTTTTGATGTGGCCAATTGGCCAATTAAGACTTTTTTTTTTATATACTTTACAAATAGTAATGATTGGAGTTAAATTCCATTAAGTATAAATAAACTGAAAATGTAAATAAAGTAATAAACATTATAAGAGATTAATAAAAACTATTCGTTAAAATAAGAATTAAAAAAAGGGATCTCTAAAACTAATCAAACGTTATTGTTGAGCACCAGATTCGATATCAGATTCTCCATCTTCATCATGTATCGGTTGCGTAATGAAACCTTCTTCGCTCATTACGAAAGAGACTCTTCTTAGCTCAAAGCCCCTGTTTTGTGATGGGCTTCGTGGCCATTGTGTCATCTGCACAGTCGAAGGGCTCGGAGTGCAGTGAGTCATAGGCGAACTCACATTATGAACGGCACTGTTCTTGAAAGTATGCGACTTTATGTCTTTCTCATCTAAGAGTCTGAACAAAAACTTTAGCTTTCTCCACATGGATCCTTCGGAATCATCACATAGCGTGTGCCTCTGTTCGTACAAGAAGAGGGCTACAAAGACGAGAAATGCCAAGAATGAAGCAGTGCCTGCTATTAGAAACAGACCCCAGAAGCTGCTGAGGCTGAGACGGTTGGACGAAAGAGCGGTCTTTGGATCAGGACAATCACTAGCGAGGCTTAGACGGTTGAACCATTTGTTCTCGATGACTCCCATTTCTTCACCTTGAGTCACATTCAAGATAGCCCTTGAGACATCAACCGTCAAAGGTGAGTTCTTGGGAAAGGCCTACATACCGATCATGGAAACAAAAGAAGCGAACAATGAAAAATACATACTTTTATTTTGTTGCCGTTTTGTAAAAGTAAAAGTTAAAAGAAACATAAGGAACTTACAAAGCCGAAACCAGCAGTCTTGAAGGAAGGTTCAACCATGGCATATTTGGAGCAGTATTGAGAAAGGATGGCCTTAAGGTAAGCCACTTCGTCGAAAGCTGCTACAATTGTCCCATTCGACAAAAAATCATTGCAATCTTCGGCAGAGCCAAAAGGCTTGAGCTGAGATTCTTGAAATCCTAGACTTTTTAGAATATCTTTAACGAAAGCGCCATGTTGGTACCCTACAGACTCTCCATTTCTGATGAGATCTTTCACAGTTGTGGCCGCTGGTTGTAAACGTTGTACCGTCAAAAAAGAGGTGAGATTAGCTGTGTAGCTCTGAGTCAGCACAAGCACCACAAAGCACCACACGACCACCACAAACCTTGCAAAGTTGCTAACCACCTTCTCCCCTATACACACACATGCACAATTTCTTCATTACTAGAATCTTGATTTTTTGTTAGAAAATATCACTTTCAAAATATGTGAATTTAAGTTAATATGTAAACAACACACTTATATATTGTGACTTGGTGTTAGTAACTTACGGTGGGCAAAGACCATGGTGGAGAAGGAGAACCAGACACTAGTGCCGATCTGGTGGTGAGGCGGTCCACGGAAATCGTCATTGATTCTATGTTCGAACAGCCACACAACAAAACCAATGAGGACGAAGAAGCAACCAGTGGTGACCCATAGGTCTAAGCTCCAAGGTTTGAGGAACACCCATGTGTTCTTGTTCTCATTGTCTCTCAGTGGCACCATCATAGACACTCCAGACTCTGTGAACGGTAACGTGAAATCAACATACAAAGACCTGTTTGCTGTGATGGTTATATCTCCTACAACTGCATCCCACTTCTGCTTTGTTCATTAGTAATATGTCAGAAATCATACATAGAATAAGGACAAAATCTGTTATATTACGGACATGGTTCAATCTACTCATTATTAATTAGTTTTTAAGTTGAAATATGGAAAGAAGAAAAAAAGAACTAACCTCTTTATAGACTGCGTAGACCAAATCGTTGTAGTTATCATCCGAAGACTCAAAAGCAAAGTATTCAGGAATGACTGAATATGGCAACTTCTTAAGAGCAGCTTCAAAGATATCTATAGAGTAACCCCTTGCGATTGTTACGTTACTGATCGGATTTGTCTTTATCTCCACAAAATTAAAGAACCCTTTCTTCACCGGAACGCCCACTCTAAGCTTCTTCCCGCTCGTTGGAAACTCCCATCCTTTCGGAACAACTGTCGACTTCCCTGGCCATATAACCGGCCCGAACCTCTCACCTAAAAACGACGTCGTTTTGTTTGAATTTGCATTCACGAGTCCATTTCTTGGTGTCCAGAATCCGATAACCCTCTCTTCATTCTCAACAAAATTAATGATCTCAAAAGTTGATGACTCGAGCTGCCTGTTAATGAGTTTAAACTCTCCTGCTAAACCCTTGAAACTTACATCCGAGAGAGCATTTAGTAGACTTGGACCGTAGCGAGAGACCCCTAAGGTCCCTAGATCTGTCTTGTTATTTGATGAAGCGCTAGCGTTATCATACCGCAAGCTCTTTGTGTTGGTTTTCTCCACGGCCATGGCCAATGCAGTGATCGAATCATACGCCCATAATGCGAAAACATTAAGCTCTGCATCATCCCTCATCAATGGGTTCTCCTTCTCGAACTTTCTTTTCCATCTCAAACGGAAATCGTCGAGCTCTTTCGATTGAGGGATTTGACTCCTCACACCTAACACGCCTTGCATAGTCTCCATGGCCAAGCTACGACCATGGTCGTTATGTTTCATCATATGCGTCATTCCATTTGATAGTAACCATACATACCCTTTCTCCATCATACCGATCTCTCTAGCTTTCTGCAAAATCCGGAATCCGAGACTTGGCCCCATGTGGACAACGAATACCCTTGTCTGCCTCGTCATGAGCTTTAAAAGTTCATTTAAAATCTGATCATCGTTGGCCTCCGGAGAGATCACACTTCTTTGGACATCCACGTGTTGTAGAGCATCTGACAAGGAACGCATGATTCCTACACCTAACTCGTTGTCCACATAAATGGCGACGACGTTTCTCCACCCGAAGGATTTGACAATGGCCGCAATGGCTTCGACCTGGGATGAGTCGTCGAGAGTGGCTCGAACGAAGTAAGGGCTCTTGGTGGATGTCAAAAGAGGGCTTGTTGCAGAGAATGTGATGGCCGGTACTTGAGATTTGTTGGCCAGTTTGATCACAAACTCGGCTTGCGTAGAGCTTCTTGGTCCGATGATGGCGCTCACCTGCTCGTTCTTGATTAGGTCCAAGGCTGCTTGCACCACAAGCAAACACAAAGAAAAGAAGAAAGGTTAGAGTTTACACTAAACGTAACAACACTACTTTAACATTTGATAATAATTGAAACTAATTATCATATATATATATATATATATATGTATATATATGATAATTAATGAAACAATATTAATTAACATAAGAGTTAAAACCTTAATTGTAAAGGTATCATATGACATATCACCAATAGTGTTTGACTATTCATCTGATTCTAGTATATTAAATTAAATATTTTAACGAGATCCAAAGTGAGAGGGATTTCTGCGACCAGACAATCGCCACCAAGACTTTCTAGAAAATAAAGAAAATGAAGAATTTGTCAATCAAGAGATTGTTCTTACCATATACATTAGACCACATAAGAAGAGATTTAAATTTTTAGTAGTAATCCGAAAAATTAATCGTCACCAAGACTCTTAGCATAGACCACATAAGAAATCACTTGATTTTTTAATAGTGATATAAAAGATTGTTCAGAACCAGCTAGCTAAATCATGTGTGGCCGGAACCATAAGTTCTTACGTAGTTCAGCTACCACTAATAATTAATAAATCCAAATGATCCCTTACATGTAGCAGAGAAGCAAAATATAGAGAAGTAAACGAACCTGCAGCTGAAGCTTGAACAGTATCTTCCATGGAATCTCTAAGGTGAAGCGCAAGTCTTGTGCGGTAATTAGGATGATCCTCATAGAAATCGGACAACGACATGTTAATAGAAGTGAGACAGATCTTGGAAAAGCTTGTTTGGAGATCAAAAACCACTCCTACTTTGATTTCAGTTGTTTGCTTTTGTCCTAAACCAACCTCCATCAACACAAAACCCCAAACGAACAGGACAAAGTAACTCAGAAAGGTGTTTTTAGTTTTTGTAGGGTTCATCATCGTCATCCCAAGATTGAGGACGCTTACAGTTAATGTGATTCTTTAACTTCCCTTTTTCTATTATATATTGAAAGTCTTAAAATATATGAAGACTTTTGAAAAACTATACCAAAACTGGGTCTCAAAGAAAGAGTCTTAAAAATTAGTGTTTGACCAAAAAAGAATCAGAAAACTGGTTTGAAAGAGTCAGAAGAGAGTTCGAATACGGTGCAAATGAATTTTCTTGGCAAAAGCAAAGCTACAAAATTTCCATAACTTCTATTATATTAGACAAAAATCTAAACGGAAAATAACTACCTTTAGTGAGATCGTTAATGTCAAAATCAAAATTTTAATATAAATAGTAACACAACGACAACACTAAAATATAAACCACTAGATTATATGTAATGATATTTTCTTGACATAGTTTTCTATCTAATAATTTCAATACTTAAAATTTATATTCCAACATGTGAAATTAGCATAAAAAAACTTCGCTATCACATGGTGATGGGACATAAAAGAATTCTAAGCCAAAAAAAAAAAAAAAACTTATATTGTGAACTAAGGAATTTTAGGAACTATTTATTTTTGTTCACCAACTAAAAAATATGGAAATGACCTACAAATTGCTATATATTAAGATTATATCACTAATAATAATAATATTTTTTTCAACCACATATTAAAAATAGAAAACTACTTCTTGTTTGGTTGTTCAATCTGGATGATAAAACAAAAAAATTAAGAAAAGCGAAATCTGAGGTACAATGATTTCAGGTTAAACAAATGAGTTGCGGTTAAAGTAAAGATGTTGTAAAGATAGTAGCCATATTTATATATAACTAGATTAGGACCCGCATGATATACGGGTTTTTAATAATATTTGTATTTACATATAATTAAAAAAATAAGTAAGTACTCGTTGCAATATATTTATATAATTGATTAAAACCTGAATAATATGCGATTTTCACTAATAATTATATTTATATATAATTCAAAAAATAAGTAAATACTCGTTGCTGGTAACCGGTTGAACTTGATCCATTTGCGAAGAACGCATACTAATACGATGATAAACACGATTTTGATCTAATTGATTTAGAGTTAAATAATTTTGATCGACTTTTTAATCTTCAAACTCATTTTTTTATTTGATATCAATAAATAAGAGAATAAAAAAATGAAAGCACATAATTGAATTTTGAAAACTCTATATCTTATTTATAACAATATATAGAACATATTAGGAGAATACTTTCCAAAACAAATTTTTTTTTTTTTTCCATCACTTTACCTTTTTTTTTTTTTTTAAAAATTTGCTCTTTTTACATTTCACATAAATAACATATTAGATAGATAATTTTTATCTTCATTTATTTTTGTTTTTTTTCACAACTTTGCTATTATTTCTTTTTTTATTTTACATATTTATTTTACCAATTATATTGATACTATACTATTTTTTTTATTTTCTTCCCCAATTATGTTAATATTATACTTTTTTCTATTTTACATTTTTTAACTTTTACTATTTTATTTTACTGTCACAATCTAAATTAACTGTAACACATGTCGCGATCTGGTTATTTAAAAATTTGCCTATGTGTCACGCTCACGTCGTACGCGTTCAGCATTATATAATAAGATATAAATTTATATGTAATATAAATGATACCTTATTTACTAGAACAAATTATCTAAATTAAATTATGGAAGTTCACTTCTACGGCCTATTATGCTCTACTGACAAAAAAAAAATTCATAGAAATAAAAAATATATTAAATAACGAAAAATTGGATCTGCTAACAGCTCAAATATCCAAACACCAACAAGTCTTTAATTAAAAAAAATTCATGCGCATGGCATGGAACAACACTCAATATTAATGTAAATGAAGTTAGTGTCCATCCGTTACTTTATAATTTGATCAGTTCTTCCAAGATTTAAGTCCCTTTGCTTGCCCTTGGAAATTCAATTGACTTATTCAAAGTAGATTTAAAAACAAAACAAAAAAGTTATAAAAAATAAGGCAGGCTTTACTTTTAGATGGTTCCGAAGACTTCCAAAGGTTGGCCAAATATCTTACTTGAAATCTTTACCATTTCCGGTATGAACATGATTTAACGAGAAAGCTATGTCTCGAATCTTTGCGGAGTTTCTTTTAGAAGTGCAATTTTAATTGAAAAAAAAGGAAGAAGTAATTGTCACCTTATTTAGTCTAAGGACATTGTATGATAACCAAATTTCGTTTGTTACGCGTTTTTGATTATGCCATGTCTCATCAAACACAAATGTGTTAGCCATTGGAGGACCACATTATCTTACGCGTCACCGAGAAGTACAAGACATGAAGACGTATAATGTGGGCAAATCCAAAACACATTAATTTTGTCAACATTACTTTTTTTCTTGTTAACAAAAAGAAAACATTACTTGTTTTCCAAAACAGTGAAAAGACATTACTCCCAAAAGATTACTGGACATATTAATACAAATTCAGAATTTTAACTTTGACACTGATTTTGACAACAATTACATGAATACAAACTACACAAGATGTTGGATCTGATTAATTTAAACTCAAAATTTAGAGTCCAAAGAGCAATACTATTGTTTTTACACACCATGAAACAAAGTAGGAAGAGAGTAGCTGACCTATTATGCAGTTTCGTGACTTGTGAAATTATTGTAGAAAACAAGAAACAAAACTAAAATATTTTGAGCTAGGTTCCTTTTTTTTGAGAAAAGTATTTTGAGGTTCTTTTCATCAACCATTTTAATAGACAACACCTTAATCAGTCATTACATCTCTAATTTAACGGTTTACTCAGCTCTAAGGCAACCTCTTATACCAAAATTTTCCTCAATCACTTAGAGAACATTCTTGCTTATTCCCTCCAACATTTGGTATATTTTTTTCCTTGCACGAGGCCATTTTGTCAAAGTCTCTTTTCGAAGAAACAAGAAAATTTTCCATTCCATGCTCATCTCATGGCACTTTCCAAATCCTTCAAATTTGTGCTTCATTCCTTTTTGTAAATATAAAACTAAGGTTGAATTTTCCTTATTCCGAAATTCTGATTCCAAGCAAAATATCTTGAGTTAATGCTTCTCTCACTAATATATATATATAGCTTTCTCAAATGAGTTTTTTTTCCCGGTACATTTATATGTGAACCATCCAAAATGCAAAAAGGAGGAAGACAGAATGGGCCCTTCCCTTGAAAGAAGTCGATGCATGGATCCTCAAAATATTGTGTTAGCGAGACTGTAAATTGTAATAGTAATAGTGTTATGTAGACTACTTTTATCCCCTTGGACATTTTCATTTTTGGGTTTCAGTTTCAATGGATGCCACTTGGTAATTTTTTTTTTTCAGCATCATGAAAACTTACAATAATTAAACATTCACACAAAGATGGTCACCAAGAGATGTAATTACTAAAAAGAGATACAATAATCCAGAAGGTTTAAGGTTCTTTCAGAACAAAACATGAGGATGTTTTCCACAAGAGATTAACTTAAGGAAAATATTACATATGAAAGACGTGCTTTATTCATTCAGACACACGAATAACAAGTGGCTTTACCCTAAATTTTTTGCTCCGTTTCAAGATCTTTGCGTAAGTAGGCTTGAGCAGCTCCTACGCCTTTACATTTACCAAGGAGATCCACAAATGTGCAAGCTCCGAGGGAGAATATTTCATCTTCTTTTTCTCCATCCACTTGTAGATCTACAAAGAAACATTTCATTATTACTCGAAACAAAACAAAACCACGTACCTTTGACGATCAGATCGAGTACCTCAATAGCTTGTTCATCATTCCCGTAGTCGGAAAGACGCTTCGCCCAGCCGGTCAGATCCGGCATCAATTATGACCCGGATTTCACCAACGGTCCACGAAGTTCATGGAGCTGCGCAAACAGAGAAGAGGAATTAGAAGAAGGAAGTGGTTGTGTGAACCAAGAGAAGGAGCTGTCCAAAGAGTTCGGGATGAGCTCAAAAGTGAATGGTGTGAAGACAAACCATGATGGTAGCTGGGGGAATTGAATCTTTGATCGAACCACGAAAGTTTACATCAAACAAAAAAAAGATTATTACATGTGTTAAAATAATTAAATTTTGTGATAATCTAATGAAAGTTTATGTGCCATAATATTTTGGCTGGACAATTAGGTTATATTTAGTAACTAATCGGACAGTATCTTACGGAGTCCAAATTCGCAATCTCACAATTGCATTATGACAAATAAATTTTTAAAAAGTGAATTATTTAAAATAATTAATTATAGTTTTCAGATTCACTTTAATTTTTTTTTTGGTTTTATGTTAAATCAACATAATGTAAGGAATATTTCTTTTCTCTATTATATGGTATTTCTCTATTATATTGGAATATGTTATTTCTTAAATATTTGGTGACCAACTGAATTATAAATAATAGAGTTAATTCCTAATAAATTTTTACTTTGATCGACGGTTGAGATTAATACTAAGAAAATCCTAGTGAGAAATAATGTACTCTCTCCGCCTATAAATATATGATTTTAGTCCATAAAGGCATCCCAAAACACAACACCTAAAAGAACCATCATCAGGAAACCGTTCAAGAAGACTTCTCTGCTACAATGAACTAAAGTATTCTGATAACCCTCCTTATGATTATATTATGTGATCAATCTAGATTTAATAGTATTAAGGTTCATGTAAAATAATGCTTACACATAAATCCAAAAAAAATAGTTTACTTGAACACATAGAATCTATATAACGTATATATGTCATAATATTATGAAATATTAAACAAAATTAGTGTTATTTTGGGTAATAGAAAACATGTTCAGTTAATTGTAAATCTAATGATATTCATGAAAGAAAATCGTATCACTTATTTGTCACATGCTCTTAATTACAATTACCGACACGAGACAACTTATTGTCATTATATAAATCCTTAACACAAACAAATTTTTAATACAAACTTAACATAAATCTTTACAGTGTAAAGAACATTAAAAAACCAATACTCATATATCTTTTTGTTCTAACTCATGGCAGGTATCGTGCATCCAGATCAACCGTTTGAGACGAACTACCCACTTAACATCATGATAACGTTGTCACCATTTGACATAGATTTGAGTAATACCATAATGATGCCGAAAGAGTTACGAGAAGCCAAATTACTTCCTTTCATGGATGGGAGTGATGTCGATAAATTGTTACGTCTCAACGAGCCAGCGGTTTTAGAAGTTTTTGATCTGGATACTAAAATTTCAACATTTCTTACCATAAAAAAAGAAGCAAATAGTTTCAGTTTTCATGGATGGGGTATGATTCTCCAACGAAAACATTACAAGACAGGCGATACTATTGCATTTTGGTGGGATCTCTTTCACTTTAGACTTAATTTCAAACACATTGTTAGTTGATGGAGCGGATCTTCACAACTTCAATTCTCGAATATGTATTCTGGATTTTATCGTGTTTGATCGAGTCAGGGTAGTTGCTTTTTAATCATGTTGTTTTAATTCTATAATAAACCCTATATTTTAGAGATCATGTTTTTCTTTTACAGTTATAAATAGATCTATTTGGCTTTGTAAGATAGTATATTTTAGCAACTAATAAAGAATAAAGAGAAAAAATTTCTCCAAATTTTTTGTTTCCACATTCAAATTTAAAGATGATACGTTTGATTTCAAATCATATAAAAAATATTCTATTATTGTAAAATTAAAGTTTTTGTTGAATTTGTGTTTGGAAAACAATAGGTTGGTAATTAAATTTTATACATACAGTAGAACCTCTATAAATTAATATTCGATAAATTAATAAACACGATAATTTAATAAATTTTGTCAGTCTCGAGTTGGGTCAGTGTAAAAATTAACAAGATTCGATAAAATAATAAGATAATATTTTTTTAGAAACTCCTATGTAAAGTAAATATATGGTCCTAATAATATTATAAATTAATAATTATAAATCTTAGACATACATAACTAATGTAATTTAGTAAAATATGACTCCACGTGAAAAGAAAATTGGAATATTAACATAACATTGAATATGTAAATAACAAAATATAAAAAATTGAAATAAACTAAAATTCTAGAATAATATAAACTTTAAAGTAAATTTTCTATTTGAAATAAGAGAAAAATTCAAAATTTATGTTTAGTGATAAAAATTTCTATAAGTTAATACCTCTCTAAATTAATAAAATTGTATGATCCCGATTTTATTAATTTATAGAGGTTTTAGTGTACATTGATTGTAATGGTGGAAGTCTCAATCGGACGTAACTTTAGAGTTAATTAACTAGTATCAGGACATGAATGTGAATATGTGATGTTCTAATTCCAATGGCATCAAGGTTATACAATCAATGATGGTGCATGAACAGAAATATATATAGGAGTCTTTTTTCTTCCAAAACACAGAGAAGCATCAAGTTATACGCGCATTTGAATGGATTTATGAAAAATATGTTTCATAAATCATCCAACAATATCATTTATCTATATATCTTATATAATATTTTAAGGTTTCCTAAAACTTAAGTCATGAGAAGGTGACAAGTTTTCTTTATTTTTTAAAAATTTGCATTTAATCCAATATTTTAAGGTTTCCTAAAACTTAAGTCATGAAAAGGTGACAAGTGTCCTTTATTTTTTAAAAATTTGTATTTAATCCTCTAATATATTGAGTTCTTACTAAACATAAGTTATGCAAAATAATTTAAAAAACAAGACCCACTAAAATATAAAATCTCAACCCAATTTTATCATTTTTAGCATTACATAAA
>OVAY01003215.1:0-12393 GCA_900406395.1 Kernera saxatilis
ACTTAGTTAAACATATTATGTGATAGGAAAATCTGGAAAAAGAAAAAAAAAAGAATGAGTAAAAATCTCGAAAAAGACAAAAAGAAAAAGAAAAATAATCAGATGAGAAAGAATCTAGAAATCCATAATAAAACAAACTAGCCCAACTAATGTTTTTACCAGAACTCAATATAAGACGTTAAATGCATTTTTTTTACCTATTGAATTAAGTAGAAAGTTAAAAAGTGGGGCCATAAATTTTTTAATATTGTTGTGGGGCCTGAGGCAAACGCCTCTTTTTTTATATAGTAAGTACGGCCCTGTCTAAAACCCATGTGTATTAGTGTTTCTTACCAAGTAGAATTTCTTATAAATTGAGTTGTAATGTGAACTAAAGAGATAACTTTAAGTTGCTTCAAAGGCAACTCTCCCTTTCTCACATTTATGAATCAATAGACATTTACTTGATCTTGGTGATCTTTGATTAAGCTTTTCTTTCGTTTAATTTCATTGCACAATAAAGCTCTCATGAGCTATTTCCCTTTCTATATTTAGTTTCTATCACAATACATCTCATTTGAGCAAATCTTCTTTTGTTTTGGATTCACCTACATGGTATCAGAGCCATGGAGCAATACACATTTCCATTTCTAAGTATTTCCAACTTTGTCACCATCAAACTAACTGAGAAAAATTACACCCTATAGAAATCTCAGTTTGAATCTTTCTTATCCATTCAGGGCCTGTTGGGGTTCATCAATGGTGCAATTCGTCAACCGCCTGCAACAATCGAAGTTCCGCAAATCAATGGTGCTCCTGCTGCTCATGCTCAAAATCCAGATCACATCGCCTGGATCAGGTCCGATCAAGTTGTTCGTGCTTGGCTCCTTGGCTCGCTCTCTGAGGATATTCTGAGTGTTGTGGTCGACTCACACACTGCTCATGAAGTGTGGGCAGCTCTGGCAAAGCACTTCAACCGAGTGTCTTCCTCCAGAATGTTCGAGTTACAAAGGCGACTCCAAACCATCTCAAAGAGTGAGAAAACCATAGCTGACTATCTCCGCGAGGTTAAAAGCCTCTGTGACCAACTGACATCGATTGGGAGTCCAGTCAAGGAGAAAATGAAGGTCTTTGCAGCGCTTCAAGGCCTTGGAAGAGACTATGAGCCGATAAAGACTAACATCGAAGGCTCAATGGACAGAGATCCAAGTCCCACCTTTGAAGATGTAATCCCTCGTCTCACAGGCTTTGACGACCGAATCCAAGGGTATACTACAGCACCCTCTGTCTCTCCACACTTGGCATTCAACACAACAAACTCCTACTACAACAATGCTAATAGAGGCAGAGGAGGCTCCTATGGCAGATCAGGTGGTCGTGGAAGAGGCTCCTTCTCCACTCAAGGAAGGGGATTTCATCAACAGATTTCTCCATCTCAAGAAACCTCCACAGCGAGCTCAATGGTTTCCTATGATTCAACCGTCTGTCAGATATGCGGTAAAGTTGGTCACCCCGCTCTAAAGTGATGGCACAGGTTTGACAATGCCTATCAACATGAAGACTTGCATGCTGCACTTGCTCAATGAAGATAACAGATCTCACAGAACACTCAGGCTTAGAGTGGTACCCTGACACTAGAGCAACGGCTCATGTCACCTCATCTCAACACCATCTGCAACAGTCCCAACCGTATCAAGGTTCATATGCCGTGATGATTGGCGATGGCAACTTTCTGCCCATCACACACACGGTTCTACTAGTCTTCCCTCTGTGTTAGGTACCTTACCTCTCAAAGACGTACTAGTTTTCCCGGATATTGCCAAATCACTTCTATCTGTTTTTAAACTTACTAAAGATTATCCATGCTCTTTTGAATTTGACTGTGATGGGGTTCGTGTTAAGGACAAACACACTCAGAGGCTTCTCACACTGGGAAGAAGCCTTGAAGGAATTTATCTACTAGAAGGTCCACCCGTTCAAGTATACTACTCCTCTAGACAGCATTCCACAACGGATGAAGTTTGGCATAGGAGGCTTGGACATCCTAATAATCAAATCCTCCAGCTGTTTTCTGCAAATAAATCAATCTCAATAAGCAAGAGTACCAACAAGATGTGTGAAGCATGTCCACCTGGGAAAAGCACTAGATTACCATTTTTTGCTACCTTGTTTTCTGCAAAAAAACCTTTAGAAAGGGTTCATTGTGACTTATGGGGTCATGCACCAATTGTTTCTGGTCAGAGCTTTCGGTACTATGTAATCTTCATTGATAAGTGGTCTAGATACTGTTGGTTTTATCCTCTCAAACTCAAATCCGACTTCTACTCTACATTTTGCACTTTTCATAAACTTGTTGAAAACCAATTCAACTGTAAACTCGGTACTTTTTAGTGTGATGGAGGAGGTGAGTTTATAAGTAACAAGTTTCTGTCACATCTGCAGCTACATGGTATTCAGCAGTTCATTTCATGTCCATACACGCCTCAGCAGAATGGACTTGCAGAAAGGAAACACATGCATTTAACATAACTAAGCTTGTCAATGCTATTCGATAGCAAAATGCCTCAGAAATTTTGGGTAAAAGCATTCTTTACTGCAAATTTTCTGAGTAATATCCTCCCAACCTCAGGTCTAGACAACAAAGTAAGTCCTTATGAAAAGCTGAATGGAAAAGCACTGAACTACTCTGCTCTAAGAGCTTTCGGTTGTGCATATTTTCCAACTCTAAGGAACTATGCATCACATAAGTTTGACCCTCGATCCTTACAGTGTGTCTTATTAGGCTACAACGAAACATATAAAGGCTCTACATCACAAGACATGCGATATTTGATCAAATGACATTCCCCTTTGCAGGAAAATACTTACCTCTTCATCAACAAGCAAGAACGCCTCTTCTTGAAGCTTGACAAAGGAGTTTCATGCCTCAATCTTCAACTGAAGCAAGCAGTGTTGCAGCTTCCACACCAACACCAATACCAGAACAAGTCTTCCCTACACCTGCAGTTTCAGAAGTTAGAGATCAACCTTTGTTTACTGCTGCAGAATTTCCTCGTCTACCGTCTTTAGGTGTAGTATCTGCTGCGGAAAGAGAGTGTACTGAGCGTACGACAGGCTCTGATCATGCTTCTATTGGTGACAACGCTACCCTTTCTTCTAGCAGATAAAACATCCAACGGACATCGCAGCCTAAAACTGATCAACATGAGACAACACAAAAACCTGCTCCAACACAGCTAGAAGCAAATCAACAAGATCTGGTCACTTCTCATGCAGCAGAGCCTGCATCAAATCAACAAGAGACATAATCCACTCCACCTGCAACACAATCTGCTCATCCTATGACAAGAAGAGCTAAAGCTGGAATCATCAAGCCAAACATGAGATATGCTTTGCTGACCCACAAGGTATCATATCCAGAACCAAAACGATAACAGTTGCACTCAAAGATAATTGATGGAAATATGTTATGGGAGAGGAAATGGAGAATTTTCATGAAACAACACATGAGCATTAACTCCATACACTCCATATATGCATGTTCTTGGTTGCAAGTGGATTTTTAGAACAAAACTAAACGCTGATGGGTCCTTAGACAAACTCAGAGCTCGTGTTGTGGCAAAAGGCATCCATCAAGAAGAAGGGATTGACTATCTTGAGACGTATAGTCCAGTGGTCAGATCACCAACAGTAAGGCTGGTGTTACATATAGCCATAATTCAACAGTGGAAAATCAAGCAAATGGATGTGAAAAACGCGTTCCTTCATGGTGACTTAACTGAAACAGTCTACATGAGACAACATGCTGGTTTTGTGGATTATGATAAACTAGATCATGTGTGTCATCTACACAAAGCAATATATGGTCTGAAGCAAGCTCCAAGAGCCTCGTTCAAGAAGTTCAGTTCCTTCCTAATCGAATTTGGCTTTGTTCGCAGCAACTTCGGTGCCTCACTCTTTGTCTACATAAAAAACAAATATGTCATCATGTTGCTGCTTTATGTGGACAACATGGTAATCACTGGCAACATCTCAAGACTTCTTGCCTCCTTACTTGAAGACCTACACAAGCAGTTCAGAATGAAGGATCTATGAAAACTGCAATATTTTCTAGCTATTCAAGCGCAGTTCCATCAGAATGGGTGGTTTCTGTCTCAGCAAAAGTATGCTGAAGACCTAATAGCAGTTGTAGGAATGAGTGAGTGCGCACCAATGCCAACTCCCTTGCCTCTGCAACCTCAAAAGGTTCCCGAACAAGACCAACTCTTTTCAAATGCATCGTACTTCAGAAGCTTAGCTGGTAAGCTCCAACACTTGACATTCACAAGACCTGACATTCAGTTTGCAGTGAACTTCATTCGTCAGAAGATGCACGCTCCAACTATCTCAGACTTCACCCTCCTGAAACGCATCCTTCGATATGTTAAAGGAACCATCACGATGGGAATCTGTTTAAACAAAGACACATATTGTACTCTCAGTGCTTACAGTGATAGTGATTGGGCAGGATGCAGAGAAACAAGACGATCAGCAGGAGGCTTCAGCATGTTTTTGGGTCACAACCTCATCTCGTGGTCTTCAAGGAAACAACCAACTATATCCAAAGGCTTCACTGAGGCAGAGTACAAAACCCTGTCTGACACAGCATCAGAGATCAAATGGATCAGTTCAGTGCTTCGTGAACTTGGTATTTCGCTCCCCACAACGCCAATCCTATACTATGAGAACTTGTTGGCTGTGTACTTGACAGCAAACCCAGCATTCCACTCGAGAACCAAACACTTCAAGCTGGATCATCATTATGTCAGAGAAAGAGTGGCACTTGGAGCTCTTGTTTTCAAGCACATCCCAAACACACTTCAAATTGCAGATATATTCACCAAATCTCTGCCATTTGAAGCCTTTTGCTCGTTGCGATTCAAACTAGGAGTTGATGTCCCACCCACTCCAAGTTTGAGGGGGGCTATAAGACCGACTGGTATAATATCACAAGAGAAACTCATTTCTCAGCCCAAGAAACCTTCTCAGCCCATCTCGTCTCAGCCCAATTTGAGCCAACGGTTATCTTCTCCCCAAGATGACAAAACCAGAGTAAAGACAGTGCAGACAGTCGAGGCTAAAGCAAAAGCAAGAACACCTCCGTACACAGTACAACTCATCAAAACATGTCATCGGTTTAAATCCTTATCTGATGATGTCACCAGCTAGAGAGAAACCTAGTTTATTGACTATATATATCCATGAGTTGTAACCGAGACACTTAAGAAAGAAATAAGAAATTACAAAACTTTCATCTTCTTCTTCACTAAACCTCACCAAAGGTGTGAGCTTTCATGGTATCAGAGCTTCAGTCGATCTATGGGATTCATGGGTTTTATTTTCACAAGCTTTTAGCTTCCTCTCAATCTGTCCAGAAGAAGGCAAGCCTACAAGTTCTTTGGCTCTAGCGTGCTTCCCAAACTCGTGTTCTGCATTATTGAGATTCTCATTTTTTAGAAAGATAGTGGCTGGGTTGAGAAGAAGACATAAAAGAGTGAGATACGGCTGCAAAAATCACCAAGAAAAGGATTATGTGCAAGTTTCAAATCCAGAAGATCAAGGACGGTAACTCAAACCTTCCCATCCTTTTTTTTTCCTTATCTGAGACAGAACAAGGAATAGAAATGTTGTGAGAACTCATGAAGTTAGGTTCAACATGACTGTTTTGGGGTTGCGATATGGATGCGATTATGGGTGCAAGTTTCTGATTTTGCTGAGTGTACACAAGCTGTTCGGAAAATGCCAAAGAGGAAAACAAATTGTGTAGATGCAAATTGTGGTTGGCTAATTGATGAGAAACAAATAGTGAGTAGGATTTCAGTTGCTGTGGGAACATTTCTCATTTGTCATGAGACATATTAGTTGAGTTAAAGGTAAGGAAAACCTCAACTCTTTGTGAGAAAGAAAGGTCACAAGAGAGAAGACTATGCTAAACTTTCCAAGTCAAAAGAACCTTTGAGTGAGTCACGCAAGCTCTCCAAGTCGAGACCGAACGATTTCATACTGATTTTCCATGGTGAATTGAGCAATCTACCTACACCTCCTTGTGATTCTTCCTCAACAACTCAAGTTTTTCAAATCATCTCTATTTGCGGTTTTAAACTTGGCATCTCGCTTCACCCGTTGCCAAGTTTGCGGGAGAGTATTAGAGCATCAAAATGAAGCCCAATACAAGTCCATTGTGATGTCTAAAACTCATGTGTATTAGAGTTTCTTACCAAGTAGAGTTTCTTATAAATTGAGTTGTAATGTGAACCAAAGAGATAACTTTGAGTTGCTTCAAAGGCAACTCTCTCTTTCTCACATTTATGAATCAATAGACATTTACTTGATCTTGGTGGTATTTGATTAAGCTTTTCTTTCTTTTAATTTCATTGCACAATAAAACTCTCATGAGCTATTTCTCTTTCTATTACAATAAATTTCATTTGAGCAAATCTACTTTTGTTTTGGATTCACCTGCATGAAAGAGGGTTATTAATTATTTTTTGTGTATAACTATATATATGAGTAATATGTATACATGTGGATTAATTATTTATTATTTTCCAATTGGTCTGCCAGGAGTATTCACTTTCGCACATACACACATATATAATGTATATATATAACCAAAGCGTAATTAATTCTATGATTAATTATTCTTCATTTTTTCATGTTTTATATCATTCAATCCAATAATTAACCATATTAGAAATGATGACTAATAACGTTTACGAAAACAGATAATAGTTTTTTTTTTTAGTTAAAAACATATAATAGTTTTCTATAGCTCTATTTTATAAGGTATCCGATGATGGAAGCAACATGATAAGGAATCTCCGATTAATAATACCAAATGCTTAATCAGGACCTAGATGGCTACTTTTTTTTTTTTTTCGTCAGAAATATTCCATATATAATAAAAAGGTCAAAGCAATTACAACCAAAAGAGATCAAGGGCAATCACCAGCATAAAAGAAATCACTTCACTCCTAATGAATACAAATTTCAGAGGTGAACAAAGACTGTAACCAAAAGGGGTAGCCACTAGCTACGTATGATTGACAACGATCATCCCGTGTCACACTTCGAGCTATCAAAAAAGCACCTTGATTAGCATTTCTAACTTCTACGCCCAACTTCCAATGGGGCATGAGACTGAGAGCCATGTTAATTTTCTCAGACTCCAGATTAAAAGAGGGCCAGGCTATTTTCTGTTGATCAACTTTCAAACCCCTTTAATTAGCTCTTTTCTGTTGACTTATGATGGTGGCATTGACCTATATATATTTTTTTATCATGTGTTATGTAAAATTAAAGAGAGATTTGAGAATGCTTTTCTGTATTATTCACGAACCTACTTACAACGTATTTATACACATGACTAAGCCTTATCCCTACTAGGATTAGGAGCTATCAATAACGATATGTCATTATCTAGAATAATTGATCCTTATCTAAACCGGGAATCCTAAACACACTTGGATTCCCTAATACTCCCCCTCAAATTGGTGTATGGAGGTCCAAAACACCTAACTTGGACAGTAAGAAGTCAAATTGCGGCTTGCCAAGGGCCTTTGTAAGAACATCGGCAATTTGATCCTGAGTCTGAACATGAACCGTAGTGATAAAACCATCTTTTACAGTATCTCGAATACTATGACAATCGGATTCGATGTGCTTAGTGCGTTCATGGAAAACAAGATTGACGGCAATGTGAATAGCTGCTTTGCTATCACAAAACATTGGAATCGGCTCAGAACGTGACACGCCAAGTTCACCTAGTAACCGATTCACCCACTTGATTTCTCGGGTTGCAGCGGCCATGGCCCGATATTCTGCCTCAGCGGAAGAGTGTGGATTTATCTTTTGTTTCTTTGTTTTCCAGGAAATAGGACAGCCACCAAGAAGAACCACATAAGCACTCAAAGAGCGATGCGTTAGGGGACAAGACACCCAATCAGCGTCACAATAGATGGACAAACGGAGATCACAGTCAGCCTTGAGAAGAATCCCTTGGTCTGGTGAACCTTTGAGGAAACGAACTACACCCAAAGCTGCTTCCCAATGCGAGATTCTTGGCTTTTGCATGAATTGTGAGAGAAGATTAATAGCGTAGCTAAGATCAGGACGTGTATTCAACAAATAAACCAAACGACCCACTAGACGACAGTACTTGCGTGAATCCAAGAAGAGAGGCCCATCATCAACAGCTAGCTTATGATTTTGTTCAATTGGAGTGACCGCAGGTTTTGATCCGAGGAGACCAGTTTCTGCTACTATGTCGAACGCATATTTCCGTTGAGACATAAAGATACCTTCAGCTTACTGTGCCACCTCAAGGCCTAAGAAGTACTTGAGTTTTCCCAAGTCTTTCATGTGAAAGCACTTACTCAAATAAGTTTTAAATTTTGTTACCGTTGACAAACTGTTTCCACAAATAATCAAATCATCCACATATACGAGGACTCGTAGCTCGACATCACCTTTTGAATAGACAAACAACGAGTAATCTGAATAGGACTGAGTAAAACCATACTTCAAAAGGGCATTGGCGAGTTTAGCAAACCAACAACGTGGTGCTTGACGAAGTCCATATAAGATTTACGGAGCCGACAAACTTTAGTAGGATCCGAATGGCTGAAACCCGGTGGTAGCTTCATATATACCTCTTCTTCTAGGTCACCATGGAGAAAGACATTATGAACGTCCATCTGATGGACCTCCCAATTCATTGCGGCACAAAACTGAAGAAGACTTCGTACAGTTGGCATTTTAGCGACTAGTGCGAAGGTCTCATCAAAATCCTCTCCTTCTACTTGATTATTTCCGAGCACGACCAGACGTGCCTTATGTCGTTCAAGAGAGCCATCAGAATTAAACTTTAATCTATAGACCCATTTACTTCCCAAAGCAACTTTTCCAGGCGAAACTGTTTCGATGTCCCATGTTATATTGACTTCCAAAGCCGTCACTTCGTCTTTCATAGCGAACCTACAATTCTCATCTTTGACTGCTTCAGAGTAATGGCGTGGTTCTTTTCCAGCTGTTACTGCAGCTAAAAACACTTGATGTGCTGGTGAGTAAAACAGATCTGAAACATAATCTGCTAAAGGATACGGTGTCTTACCTTGGACAGTTTCGGAGGACCGAGATGTGGAGTGGTTGGGAGCGAGATGGGGTTCTTCAGCCACGACATTGTAGGTGACATAATCCTGAAGTCTTGACGAAGGCTTTCGTTCTCTATGACCCCGGCCTAACAATTCATTATCAGTTGACACAGGACTCGGTTCGACAGATACAACCTCTGTTGCGGGTGATTGTGGCGGAGCTGGCGGAGTGACGAGTGTAGAATCATCACGTGGATTGGCTGAAGGTTGTGATTTTGTGGCTATCACTTCGTTACTCCCCCTGTTGTCTGTGGTATTGGTTGGCGGAACAAGCCAGTCTTCGTCGGAGTACATTGAAGAAGAAGGTTGTTCTATATGTGATGTAGATGTCTTAGGTAACGGTGATGAATAGGGAAATTCGTTCTCGTGAAACACCACATCACGAGAGATAAGAAACTTTTGCTTATCAATATCAAAAAGTTTCCAGCCCTTTGTACCAAGCGGGTATCCAACGAACATGCAGCGACGACTTCGTGCTCTAAACTTATCTTTATCTCGGGAACGTAAGTGTGCGTAACAAAGATTGCCGAACACACGGAGGTGATCGTACGATGGTTTAGAGTTGTAGAGAACTTCATAAGGAGAACGTCCATGGAGAATATCAGTTGGCGTCCTATTAATTAAGTGAGCGGCAGTGAGAACTGCCTCTCCCCAAAATTTAATAGGCAAATATCCTTGAAATAATAAAGCACGAGACACGTTGAGTAAATGTTTGTGTTTGCGTTTGACTCGACCGTTCTGTTGAGGAGTCCCAACACAAGATGTCTGATGAATGATGCCATTGTCACAAAAATACTTGGAAAGGCACATGAATTATGTCCCGTTGTCGCTACGAATTGTTTTAACGGTTTTTTCAAACTGTTTCTTGGCCATTGTACAGAAATTCGGTAGAACTGTACGAACCTCAGATTTCGCTAGGAGAAGGTAAGTCCAAACAGCTCTAGAGAAATCATCTACTATTGTCAAGAAGTAAACAGCTCCACATGAAGCTGGAGTACGATAAGGACCCCAAACGTCGCAATGTATAAGAGAAAAACACTCAATTGATTTATTCAAACTGTCATAAAACACCTCTCTAGTCTGCTTGGCCCTAAAACATGTGTCACATGGACTAGGGACAACAGATTTATTTGATAAAGACGAAACATAGGTAAAGACGAAGACACTGAAAACGACGGATGTCCTAGTCTTTGGTGCCACAAATTCTGATCAGCTGATCTAGAAACTCGATGAACCCTTACAGCCATGACATCTTTGAAGTAGTAAACCCCATCACGCTCTTCACCGGCTCCAATCAGGGTCCTCGTGAAAAGGTCTTGTAAAACACACAACGTATATGTTAGTAAAGCAAAGCAATTGGCATGTTTCAACAACTTGGAAACATAAATCAGAGAACAATTAAGATTCGGAACAAATAAAACATCAGTAAGAGTTATTTGATCCGATAATCGGAAAACTCCTGAGTAAGTTACAGAGGTCTTGTTCCCGTCGGCAAAACCGACCAGGCATGGCGGTATGCTTCGTGTTTGATCGAGAAGAAGAATGTCTCCTGTCATATGGTGAGAAGCTCCCGTATCGAGTATAAGATCACCATACTTTTTCTTACCAGAAAGTCTGTCAGAGTTGGTGTTAGTCTTCTCATTAATCATTTGTGTCAAAGCTTTTTACCGTTCTTGTGTTAATTCAGGAAACGTTGATGCGTTTGAGGTTGTGGCGTGTGCGTTTTGCACTCGATTGCCTAAGGGCTTGGCTCGACCTCGTCCAACAGAATCTGTAAAAGATCCACGACCTCCTCTAATTGCACCTTTGCTTCCTCCTCTACCGGAACCACGATCTTCCCACCAATCTGGGAATCCCACAATCTGCCAGCAATTAACCTTTTCATGTCTGTTTCTCCTGCATTGTGAGCATTGAATTCCACGGTATCGACCTTGACCTGATTCTCTCGTATCAGTACGATTCCCTGTATTCTCGAGGATTGAATCTCTCTTTGCAACAAACCCCACTGCAGTATGTTGTTTGTTCACGATCTCGGGCAGAAGTGAGTCGTTGTTCTTCTCGAATTATTTTCGAGTAAACTTCACCAAGATCTAGTGTAGCATCGGAGCCAATGATCCCCGTACAAACACTACCAAATCGAAAATCATCTAGTCCCATGACAAATTGATGAATCTTTTCCTCCTCTCGTTCTTTCTCAAAAACAAGAGAGGCACCACACGTACAATTGGGAAGGGATTTGTACATATCTAACTCCTCCTACATTGAAGACAATCGGGCATAATACTCAAGCACAGGTTGACCGTCTTGTCGACTCGCAGCCAGTTGAGCCTTGAGATGATGGACACGAACATTGTTGCCCACGGCAAACCGTTTCTTCAGATTTTCCCATAACTTATGAGAATTTGAAATAAATGTGACAGTAGAACGAACTTTAGGTTCAATTGAAGAACGAATCCAACCAACGATCATTGAGTTAACCGAGAGCCATAGCTCAAGATTTGGATCGCCTGTTTTTGGTTGTGATGTAGTCTTGTCAATGAAACCTATTTTCCTCTTTGCTTGGAGAGCATTGAGCATCTCTGTAGACCACTCATTGTAATTTTTACCGGTTAACGTCACCGACGTTATCATAGCACCAGGATTGTCTGATGCGTACAACGAATAAGGAGTCACAGCAACTTCGCTTATTTTCTCATCATCTTTTGATGAACTATCATCGCCGGCCATAGCTCAGGCGATGGAAACAAGAACAAACGAAAATTTTAAGAACTAGAAAACGATTTTAGGTTCAGAATAGATGCTCTGATACCATGTAAACTTAAAAAGAGATTTGAGAATGCTTTTCTGTATTATTCACGAACATACTTACAACGTATTTATACACATGACTAAGCCTTATCCCTAGTAGGATTAGGAGCTATCAATAACGATGTCATTATCTAGAATAATTGATCCTTATCTAAACCGGGAATCCTAAACACACTAGGATTCCCTAATATGTTAGATTATATATTTACTAGATTAGNAGGATTCCCTAATATGTTAGATTATATATTTACTAGATTAGGATCCGCATGATATGCGGATTTTTAATAATAATTATTTTTACATATAATTAAAAAAATAAGTAAGTATTCGTTGTAATATATTTATATAATAGATTAAGACCCAAATAATTCGCGAGTTTATAATAATAATTATATATATATATAATTAAAAAAAT
>OVAY01003216.1:0-12393 GCA_900406395.1 Kernera saxatilis
GACAGAGGAGGAGTGGAGGTCATTTCTGGCAGCCAGACATTTCAAGCAGACATGACTCTTTGCACCGTGCCTTTAGGGGTCTTGAAGAAAAGATCTATCAGGTTTGAGCCGGAGTTACCTAGAAGAAAACAAGCAGCCATTGACAGGTTGGGGTTTGGCCTTCTGAACAAAGTTGCCATGCTTTTCCCGTCTGTCTTTTGGGGTGACGAATTAGACACGTTTGGATGCCTCAGCGAGAGTAGCATCAACCGAGGAGAGTTCTTTCTGTTCTATGCCTACCATACAGTCTCTGGTGGCCCCGCCTTGGTTGCCTTAGTTGCTGGAGAAGCGGCTCAAAGATTTGAGTGCACAGAACCATCTGCGTTACTTCACCGTGTTTTAAAAAAACTCAGATGTAATATTTGATAACTCAGAACAAATTCACACTGTGTCGTGCTTTGAGACTATAACAATGTTTTTGACATATTTGCAGGCATATATGGTCCCAAAGGTGTTGCTGTGCCTGATCCAATACAGACGATTTGCACGAGATGGGGAAGTGATCCTTTGTCGTATGGGTCATATTCTCATGTAAGGGTTGGTTCATCTGGCGTGGACTATGACATTCTAGCTGAAAGTGTAAGTAACCGACTATTCTTTGCCGGTGAGGCCACGACAAGGCAACATCCAGCCACGATGCATGGTGCCTACTTGAGCGGTTTAAGAGAGGCATCGCGGATTCTACACGTTGTGAACATTTCTCGCGGTAACCCAAAGAAACCTGTCCAAAGATACAGTGGAGTTAACAACGATGTTCTTGAAGATCTGTTCAAAAGACCCGACATTACAACGGGGAAGTTGTCATTTGTCTTGAACCCGTCAACCGACGACCCGAAATCAGTTGGGTTAATCAGAGTTTGTTTTGAGAGCTTTGAAGACGATCCAACCAATCGTCTTCAGCTTTACGCTATTCTTTCCCGGGAGCAAGCTCACAAGCTTCAAGAATTGGACGAAAGTAGTAATGAAAGCAAATTGGCATATCTGATCAATACTCTCGGATTAAAGCTGATGGGTGTCAACTCGGTACTAGACAAAGGTGGTGCGTTGATCAGTGGCATAGCTAACGCACGCAAAGGCAGAAGCAGGACCCCTGTCGCTGCAGGGCAACACATTCTCCCTTAAGCCACCTGCATTTAAGTGTCCAATTGCCCCCAAAAGGTTTCTTCTTTTGTTTTTGGAATATTTGGTGACTCATTTTTGCAGAGAAACCTGAGCTTATCAAGAGAGAAGTTCGGATTCTCCACTAACCATCACATAGTTTTTTCTTTTTGTCACATTTGGGACATTTTTTTAGGTTTCTGAAACTGCATCATGTATACAAACAATCGAAATAGAGAATCAATGTTACTCTCTTCAAATTTATAATCTTTGTATGACTATGTTCTTGAACTTCTTGTTGAACCTTTGATACTCTTGCGCCATAGCGTAGTTTTCTACATCTAAGAACTTTTCCTTCTTTTCACCCAAAAAGGTCCCAACTTGGTTTTCAGTGAAAACTTTTCACAGACCCCAAGATCACTTCTTTCACCTACGTTGTCTCCACAAAAGTTCCAAGAAAGTTCAAACGAACTGGAATAGTAGACAGGAAGTTAGATTGCTTTGGTTTTCTGAGACCACTAAGTGCCACACATGTCCTTGAGGAAAAACTAAAAACATATATTTTTTTTTTGTCATTTATAGATTAATATTAATAAGAACCAAATACAATTAGCCAAAAACTAAAGACGCAGCCCGCGAGTTCTGACTAAGAATCTCAGGAGCCAAAGATTTAAACCAGAAGAAACAAGAGTTTTTAAAAACAACTAACGCACTAAAATGAGATTAAATTGAACACTATCCTCAAACTTCGAACACCGGTATTTTCTCAAAAAAAAAAAAAAACTTCAAACACCGGTCCATTTCCGAGAATATCAACAATTGGACAACTTCTTAACGATTATTAGCAAATAGACGTATATAATCCAATCTAACAAACCACAATTTTCTTAAGGAACTTGCTCACTCACTCACCATTGTACATACAAAAACTCTAGTCTTTTTACAAAGAGAGCTGTGTGAAGAGCAACTCTAACTCCTTCTCTTGCCACAATGTTCTCTGTCACAAAACAGGAAACGAAAATGTTCATCATTGAAAGCATGTTCAAAGTGGTTTCATAGTTATCACCTAGTTCATCCAAGTATGAGAATTTACTTACTTGGACAGATAAAAGCTCGTTGATTTTGTTGAGAACCTTGAGGCGATGAACTGCATAAACACTGTTTGAAGGAAGTTTACTCACCCTTTTGATCTCTTCCTGAATCACGCTCGATTTTTCTTCACAACCCATCTCATTCCATCTTTCTCCCATACTCAAGATCTTTCGTTGCTTTTCGAAATTGATTCCTCTGATCAAGGGAAACTTCAATAAGGACAAAGCATATCATGAAGACGAGATCAGTTATTACAAGAAGATTAGGGCAGATTTATAAGAACTTTGTGTTTGATCAAAACAGAACAAGGGAATAGAAAGTTCGAATTTTTACATCAAGGGTTACGAATTCAGAGCTCACAATTGCGGATTTTCCCACAATTTCCCCAAAGCCGAAAGAGGAATCACTCGAGAGAAATCGCGATAAGAATAATTTTGCCTTTAATTTTCTCAATCATTCTTCCTTTATTATTTTTTTTTATCTACGCAATCGAATAATCCCGACCCGTAACCCGACCCGGAAAATAGCTCAGAAACCCTTAAAGCCCTAAAATGTCCTGTCACATCTGATTTTTCTTCTTCCTCTTCTCTGATATTTCCAGGCGATGGCGTTTTCGAAAATGTTAGGCAGATTCTCTTCTCGGATAAAGCCTCTATGCCAAAATCTCAGCAACAAGAATGCCAATGTTTCATCGTCAATCCCATCTCCCGTCAAATCTGCATCACCGTCGTCAGCAACTAGTCGTCTCAATCGGTCTTCAAGGTCTGTGTTTTATATAATTTCGCTGTCAATGGATGAAAAAAATTGGAATTTAAACAGCGATTATGATCATCAGTCTTGGGTATAGTCTGAAATGAGGGACCTATGTCGATTAGTTGCTAATAGTCTGAAATCTGAATCAGCTGCGTATTCAAATCTTTCTAAGGAATTTCACAAATCTGGGTTAACTTGTTGGATGGGTTTTAATCAGATTACCAGTGGAGTTGAGTTCGATGATACCTCTACACAATGCTATAGCATCGTCGAGGCTGGTATCAAGTTTGTCCATTGAATCCAAGAGCTGGGGATTAGTTCCTCAAGGTCAGTTTTTGTTTTCTTCTTTCTCTTTCTACTGGCCTAAGATTAGAGCATTGGAACTACCATGTGGGTTTAGTTTACGATATGTATATCAACACTCACACGTTCTGTTGTTTCTCTGTGTTGCAACTCTATCTTTTATACTGTATTTATGGCGCTAACTCTGATGATGCATCAAATAAAAACCATCGGTTAGCTCTGCGGATAAGAACAAGCATAATTCACTTTGACAGACTTAACAGCGACAGAATTGTGATGATATAAGCCTTGCCATTTTTGAATCTGATGAACTTGAACCCTTTAGTGTGTGTGTATATGCACCTGAGCCTAGCAACTCATACTTCACTTCCAAGTTTGGTTTTGATTAGTTCAATACATTGACATGAACCTTTTCTTCGAAACTGCAGGTATTTCAATGCCTTTATGACAGCTTTCTCACTTAAAACAAGTTTCCAGGAGGATTAGAGACATAAACGAAGGCTCGGGTTGTATCGTTTTTTTAAATCTTATATCAGATCCAAAGGTCCTGTATTTAGATTCGGTTATCTCCAACTCTCTGCTTAGATTCTTGCGATTTTGAGTTTATCAGAAACTGTGGAATCAATGTAATGTTGGAGGCAAGATCTTTCATATTTGGAACTTTTCTTTTTTCTCATGCAGTGTCTTTAGCCTAACCATGAGTGATTGAAAGATCAATAAGCAGCGTTTAGGTTTTAATAAAATACAATGATTTGGTTTGGTTAAGACTCATTTGTCCAAGTGGCATATGAAATGGATGGTTACAACTTGCAAGATCCAATTGGATACTGGTTATGACAACTCAGGGTGTCGTGTAACCAAGAACCTTGACAAAATTGTATTTTCAACCTCAAGTCATATACTCTATGGTTTTTGTTTGTATTATTTTCTCCCCTAAAATCAAGCTCTTTCACGCAATCTCCGGAGCCAACTCTTATATTTCACCATTTACTCCACGTTGCCTCCAATAATTGAAAGCTGAAACTTGAAACACCGTAAACGTATGTATGTTTGTGGTGATTGTATGTACATACATAGATACATTCATACACCTTTCTCCTCTTTCACTTCATCACTTGCCTTGCGATTTTATGAATTCCGGCGAAATGGAACCTCGAATCAATGACCTTCAGGTCCATGAGTTACTCGATTTCCCGGTTTATACAAACCAGATTTCCTCTGCAATCTACCAGGTATGTATCATGTATATCATATCGTATAGATACTAGAGCGATAAGACACGCTAAATAACACAGATTCTATACAGTGTCCCAATGACCACACCGAAGAGCTCAACGTTGCGAGCCCTAAGAAGAAACCGTACCATTGTCCATACTCTGGATCCAAGTGTACAGTCACAGGAGATATTCAACCGCTGCTTCTGCATCTAAGGAATGATCATCATGTTGAAATGAATGATGGGTATAGTTTCAGTCATCGCTATGTCCATCATAATCCTAAGCATCTTCATCATGCTACTTGGATGTTAACTGTAAGTTAAAACTCGCAGATTACTTCAAATCCTTTTTCTCTCGCTCTGTTTCTGCAGCTTGTTAATTATGTTCCCCACACAAAACGATGCAGCTTCTGGATTGTTTCGGTCGACATTTCTGCTTATACTTCGAGGCATTTCACCTGAGGAAAACGCCAATGTACATAGCCTTCTTGCAGTTTATGGGGGATGAAGAAGAAGCAATGAGCTTCAGCTACACTTTGGAGGTCAGTGGCAATGGCAGGAAGCTGACGTGGCAAGGCGTGCCTAGAAGCATTCGAGACAGTCACAAAACAGTCCGTGATAGTCAAGACGGCTTAATCATCACTCGCAAATTGGCTTTGTTCTTCTCTACCGACAACAACAGCAACAAGGAACTCAAGTTGAAGATTTCAGGTCGTGTATGGAGAGAACAGTGAAGAATACAGTCTATTTCCTTGTGAATTCGATAATTAGGTCACACTATTGGACAACTAAAGTTGTTATATAATATTTGGTAACAAAAATATCTTTTCTTGATATAAAATTAAACAGCAGTTTAGAGGGGGTGTGTAGCTAAACTGGTGACTATGTCTCGCTACTTCACAATTGAAGTGGAGAAACAACACAATCACCATTGCTTCACAATTCAACTGAAAAAAGCACAACAGAGCCTGTGAGGCCAAAGGATTGGATACCGAATAGGAGCAGAGACTTAGAAGCATCTTTCTCTCGTCCTTCAACATTTTTACTAATAAGCTTCAAGATACAGTTCGGCCATAGCTTAACGATGCGAGGTAGAGATTCTTTCCCCATTTCTCCTGCACAACGAAAGGTAAAACAATGCACAAGATCTCAGGTATTGTTCATGGGAGCAGGGAGAAAAAAAAATCTCAAGAGATTTAAGAAAAATCTTTATGAGCTCTACTCACCTTGACATGTGTGCTGGGGAATTGAGAGGTACGCAACGTCTCTTGTGTCTCATCGACCAGTCTACGTCGTGGGATACTTAGAATTAGAGCAGCTTGATCGGTTGTTGCTGCTGTTGATGTGATTCTGAATCCACCATCCCAACGCCTGTGAATGCCTTCACTCGGATACAGAAAATCCAGTTCAACAACCTGCAGAGAGATTTAGCAGACAATGGAGATTTACTCGATCAGAAATCATAATTTCCAAATCCAAAAAACTCAAGGAAGAGGAAGAAAGACATCACATGAAAAACCATTGAAGTCAGTGAAGTACCTGTTCACTGTAGCCAGAATTGCGGGACATGACAACACCCCATCGGCTTCCAGCTGTTGCCATTGAGGTTACATGGAAGCCTTCTCTCCACTTCTTGTTTATCCACTTGAACGGGAATGAATCGCTTACTTTGTAAGACTGCTGCGTATACTGCGTACCTTCAAAACCCAATTTTAAAACAAAACATAGAATAAGTCATAAGTGGTTTTCATGATAAACAGAGCCATGGTTATTGGCAACGATCCACAAATTTTTAGAGACTAGTTAAAATACCATTCATGAAGAAAGCATATCAAGTTTTCATGAAAGCAGGAAAACTGTATATACCTTTTGACATGACAACTAAGGAGCTTCCATTGTTTGCACCAGCAATAGAACTTATGTAGTAATTCTTCTCCCACTGTTCCATTATCCATTCCTGAAACAGAACAGAGTTTACTCTCATATAAGATCATCTTGACAGAACACAGACTTAACAAAAATTAACAGAGATCATTGGATCACCTTGTGCAAGAAGACAGGAGAGAGTTCGTAGACTTGGTTTGTGAAGCCAGTTCCAGCATCCATTATTAATGCCCAAAGATTCGAACATGATGATACACAGCTTATTAACAAACCATCTGCGATACCTCTCTCAATATGCTGTGCCAGCCTTATATCAGCCACATTATAATGATACCTGGTTGCACAAGTAGATTGTCAGTCCAAAACTGTTTTCACTGGAAGCCACGAATCGAAGTCTATTTTAACCAAGAAAACAATTGAGTCACAAATGCAGTCCCAGTCGGAAACTTTGACGGCCACTGAGGCAGTGGACAGATCAACTATATTAACAGTTAACTGATTGTATAATTAGCCATGAACCTTTTTACCTCTGCTTCATTGGCTGCCTGGCATTGTAAATCGATATCCATTGCGTTGCAGGGACTCCTAGACGGACCTTTTTCCTAGGGGCATCTTCTTCTTCTTCCCCAGTGCTCAATCTACCTCGCTTCTGTCCAACTTGAAAAATGATCTAGCGAAAAAAATAAACAAAAACAAAATGTGAAACGACAAAAGATGACTACCTAATAGGAAAGAAAAGCAAAGATGTACAGCATGAAAACGTCACCTTTTGAGCACCCTCTGTGTTTATAGGCCTAATTGCCGGATTTTCCCCCAAGAGGTCTTGAAACAGAGATACTAACTTACCATAGTTAGGTTCCTCGTCAAATTTCATATTTACCACGATCTCAAGAAATTGCTTGAAAGGAGGGGGACAGAAACAACAAAGCATATCCGGCGATGTTGCCATCTTTTTTTTGCAAACGAGGAATGACTTGTTATCTCCCTGAAAATTGAGCAAGAGAGAGGATTAGCAGAGAAAGAACCATGCTAACAACATAATTTCTACAAAATAAAAAGACAGATCTGCAGTACCTGATATCCTTGCCATGGCAATCTACCTCGGTGAAGGAAGATCAGTGTATATGCCAATGATTCGAGATCATCCCTTCTGCTAGCAGTTCTCCCTAAGTGAGCATGTGCACTTGCGTATCTAACTGTCCCCCTAGAAAAATTAAGGAGAGAGGTTCAAGAAAAGAGTAAGAGTGAATATAATAAATATCAGAATTAGGTGACAGCTGGAAAATTATTACCTAAACATATCGGGACGTTGATCATATTCAACATGTTGTCCGCTACCACCTTCCCTCCACTTTGTTGCTGAAAAGTTAGTTAGAAAGATGAGAAAGGTAAAAAAGTACCTAACAAGAATCACACAGAGAATTAAATCAACCAACCTAGTCCCAAATCAACAAGAAACAGCTTTTTCTCTTGAGAAGTTGAAGGCTGGCCGAGTAAGAAATTTTCTGGCTTAACATCTCCATGCACGTAACTGAAACCGAAGCAAATCATGGCTTGTTAGGCTAGTTAACAGAGAGAAAACATAAGAACTTAGAGGTGCTGAGGCTCAAAATAGATATAAGAAGGAACCTCGGGCAGCCAATATAAATACAAAAACAAAAAAAGTTCAAGTACACACCCTTTTGCATGCATCTTTTCAAGGATGGACAGTGATTCAACTGCAATGCAAGCTACCATTTCCGAGGACATTCTGCTAAGAGAAGGGAAAAGAATCGTTAGGACGGTCACATTTCAATCAGCGCTGGATTTTTAAAAGCAAAGTGTTACTCAGTATGGATTAATGTATCATTTTTTAAAAACAGGGAGAAACAACATATTTCATGTCGCATTTCCGAAGAAACCAAATAATTTTGGATATTCATGTATGGAAACTACAATAATTATTAATGAAGAGACAAGAACTCTCCAAGGTTGTGTAATGGAGACTCACGCTTGCCCTGAAGTATTCCATATATCCCATAAGCTCGGTCCGAGCATGTCCATAACCTGAGGCCATAACAAAAAAAAAAGGAACTACCATCAATGATACTGACAGGAGAAAAGCAGAAAGGAGAGACGAGAAAGGGGGGATCCAGTACCATAACATAATAGTCTCCTTGCCTCCCTTTGAAATGTACTCTAGGGACTCCATGGCTGCCTCCCAAGGTGCTGTTCACAATAAAATAAAATGTTGACTTCACATTTCAACTCAAGAAAGTACCTAATAATCCAGGTAAAGGATTTCTATAAACATATTAAGGAAGACGAGAGAATCGAACACTCACTTGTACACCTGCCACTCGTGTGGAGGACCATAGTTGCAACCCTTGCTGCTTCGATGCTCAAACTTTAGAGCAACCTATAAAAGAAATCGGAGATGCGAGACAATGTTAACATGTTTATGCTAATAACAGGATCCTTGTGATGACAATCCGCCACAGTAGTGAGGCAGACTGAGTTACATTACCTCCAAGATGCTAGCTCCTGCACTACGTTCATTACCACCGCTAATACGACGTCCCACAAATACTTGTCCAAAACCACCCTTCCCCAGCTTTCTCTCGACCTTGTATAGTGGTGATCCTCCAACTTGGACCTGATAAGAGACAGACTCGTTAGTCATTAGACTCATTACCATGGAAAGAGGAAAAGTAAGTATACAATTAGTTCGATCAGAAAGAACAAAAAAACTCTTGCGAAAATCTATATTCTACAATGCAAAGTCCAATAACCCAAAACCAGCGAAAATACAACAGCAAAATCTCGATGGGCATAAACCAAATGCAAGGCAAAACATTTCACCAAAACTACGAATATATGATTCTCTTCAACAGCAACAAAATGGAAGAACAAAGAAACAAATAAATCAGAGATAAAATTTTACCCTCTCAGGGAAAGGTGCAGTATTTCCTTCTTCTTCTTGGGCAGCCGCCTTGTTAGAGCCACCGCTATCGTTACCGATTGCCATAACTTTCTCCTCTTCGTCACCGACTACCTCTTTACCTTTCTGTTTATCGATATCGCTACCCTTGGAAAGTGCGAGAACCGGATTCTCCTGAGGGATTACCTTATCTTCTTCCTTTAATTTTCTCGCCGCTAATCTCGTCCTCGGCCTCTCCGCGGCTTCTGTAACTCCGCCGGCAACGGCTTTCCGGGTTTTACCGTTACTCTTCCGCTGTTTCTTGTCTGTAGGCTGTTGGGCAAGCTGATTCAGAGCTACAGCATCAGTAACACGGCCACGGCGGACTCCACGGCGAAGCTCCGGCATAGCTCAAACCCCATGCAATCGAGACGGGACAGCAAGAGTCCGATCATTATAGTCCTCCAAAAACGACAGTCTGGCTCATGTCGGATTTGGAAAGCGATTTGAAATATAATGAGAGATCGATTTTGCGATGAGAAATTTGATTCGGGAGATTAGGGTTCCGCCGGTTCGGTTGCGATGAAGAAAAGTTATGGATGAAAGAAATCCCCAAAATGGAGAGAGAGGCGATGGAAAAAGGCGCTATTTATGCCACGTCAGCTATTACGAGATCTTTCTTTTCTGAAGAACAAAAAAAAGGAAAATAAACAAAATAAACCTCCTTGTGCTTAAATATAATTATTAATTAGAGAAAGGAAAAAACAAGTGATAATGCGAACGAACCTCGAGTCACACGCCGGTCCGTGACCTGCGATTAATGGAAACAACCGTTCACGTTTTTGTCAAGATATAAAATGTGATTATTTTTCTTACTACGAAAATCTATTTACTATTCTGATAATTTTCTTTTTCAAAAAAAAGTATAGGCATACCTAAATGTAATATTTTCCTTTGGAAGAAAAATGGTATGTTTTTTTTTTTGTTAACAAAAAAAATAAAAAAAATGGTATGTTGACCCCAAAAAAAATGGTCTATCCATCAAAACTCTTCTTAACACCAAATATTTATGTTATAAGGTTTGATTAGCTAGTGATTGGGCTAATCATTCTAATTGTTTTATATCAGAAACTCAAATAATGTTACCACTAATCAATTGATGATTTTCAAATCATTTGACACGGAATAGAGAGCCTTTTGTGCCACTTAATTTGACCCAAATGGTCAGACTCATGTATAAACCACTACTTTTTTTTTTATTATTGTAAACCATTATAAATAGTTATAAGACAATAAGACACACCCACAAGGAGTCAAGGATCACACCACAGCATGACATGCAACAAAACCAAACAACAACAACATTTGTTAAATGCAAATGTTAAGTAATGAAATCACAATAAACATTACAACCATAATTATATCAGTAGTGCAACTCAACTGTGGCATCATCATCATCAGACTTGAATTCTAACGTCGTGGTCCGAGCCTCGAAATAATCTCTAGCAAACCGGAAGATTCCACTTCCTCTGACCACCGGCATTTCCCTAACCTTTACTCTGTGTTTCGACCAAGAATCTCGATCGTACTCCCATTGTACTTGCCGGTCTTGAAAGCAAAATTCAGCACCATCAAGAAGCCAATCTCTCCTTGGGCCGCTATGGCTTAAATTCCCCGGGCCTGGCCCAACACAGTCGAATTCCTTGGCACATCTGTTGTTAATGGGTCGTCAGACCGGCTGTTGGATCGTGACGGAGCTAGGGTGCCAATAGACTCGGCCGGAGATGGGTGAGTTTCTCCTTTTTGTGGAGGCTGAGTTGTTTTTGGTATCAATGGTTCTTGCAAAGTCTTCACTGCCTCCTGCGGAATCAACGGCGGCGATGAAGAGGATTTGTGCGGCGAGGATAAGGATGAGCCCCTTTTTTTTTGGTATCAATGTTTTTTTTTTGGTTAAATTTTTGGTATCAATGTTAAGTGATAAGGATGAGCCTTGTCATGTCTGTGGTTATATATTTGTGTATATTGATGAAGTTTTGTGCTGTGTATAACGAGGGTGTGTGTGTGTGCGTGTATAGAAGAAGAAGGCGTGTGAGTGTGATATTCAAGAGTTTTTATTTTAGAAAAAAACGATATTGGTTTATCGTATAGCGGTCCTTTGCTAGATTGATGTGGTTTGTTAGAGTGTTTGTTACACATGTGAGCATTGTTTATTTTTGTAGCAGGCTTTTTATTTTATTTTATTTTTCGCGGTGTCATACTGTTATATAGAATTTCTCACGCTTTGTAGCTTTTGTGTTTTTCTTTTATGTTCGAATTTGAACCTATACTACGCTATAGATACACTTGCAAAACAAGACATTCCAAATAATTCATCTTTCTTTTTCCATAATTATGTACCTTCAATTATTTCTCAAGATTTGCATAATGACATTGTAAACTCTTCTATTTAATAAATAAAGCAGATGTTCAAAAAAAAAATACGCTATTGATTATTATAAAGTGTATAAACTATATTGCAAATATATGAAATGTGATTGTTTTTCTTACTAGCTATGGTTATTTTTTTTTTTGTCATCACTGTAATTATATTCATAAAGGCCAATTACAACCAGTAAGTCAAAAGCTTCCCTTTACAAAAACTATCAAGGAAAAACACCACTACACTTGAGCCTAACAACAAAGCCATACCATCGATTAGTAAGATCGAGCCAAAAACAAACAGATTTAAACAGAGGCTAAGATCCTCTCATTATCCAGTAGATTTTGAAGCCAAACATAGGCTATGGTTATATGTTTACTATTTTTAATGATTTCTTTTTACTAAAAAAACAAAAATAGGCATAGCTTAAGCCTAAAGGTATAAATAGTTTCTGCACGTGAAAACTCTTCTTATCAGAACAAGAATTTATATTATAAGGTTTGGTTAGCTACTGATTGGGGCTAATCATTCTGTTTATTATTTTTCTATCATAAACTCAAATAATGTAATATCACTTGATCAGATGATGATTTCCAAAATCACTTAGTACCGAATATAGAGCTTTTATTAAATGTAAATTCTGTTATAAATAAAAGATTTGAATAAGAAATAACAATAAATTAAAAACAA
>OVAY01003217.1:0-12237 GCA_900406395.1 Kernera saxatilis
ACCCGTTGATTGTTTAAAAGGCCTCAACGTTATCAAAGAAAGAAGGATAGAATTCTAAAGAGAAAAAGATCCCAAGATTTAAGGAACCGACTAAATCTGGACCGTTCCAGAAGATTTGCCGAATATTCTAGGAAACGACCAAATCTGGACCGTTCCAGAATATTCGAATCGATAAACTCTAAGGAGATATATTCGAGATTCCTATTCCAAAAGGGATGAAGAATAACGTAATGGATCCCCTATATAAGAAGAGGAGAGGTGAATGAAGAAAGAGATCAAAGAATCAAGAGTAATAACAGAGAGAGGACGCTTCCTGCAAACTATACTTTGAGAAATCTTAGAAGTAGTTAGCAGAAACCCCGCACCTTGCGGATACTTGTTGTTCCAACTCTGTTATTACTAACGTTTACTCAATAATAAACAAAGCTCCAATTCTCCTTGTTTTCCGTAGACTCTTCGAACGAATTGGATACTTTTTCCCAAACAGTAAATATAATGTGAGTGTTTATTGATAATTTGGAGATGGCTTGAGATCATATAATATATAGCCACTAACTTAAAAAAATCTAAAAAAAAAACTGTATTATATTTCATCAGCTAATAATTGTGTACAATTATATTCACGCAGCCGTTTTGTTCCGTACGCGGTCGTTTCATTTTGTTTTAAAGTATTTTATAATGTTAGAAATTTAGAGTGAAACTCAAACAGTCAAACTAATTTTAAAATCTCCATTTACCATATAATTTTGTGGACAAATGTTTACTTCGAGATAATCTATTTATTTGTGGAAACTTATACATAGAACATATAAGTTTATATGACTATCATGTTTTATATATATACATAAAATTTGAGATATAAGGAAATCGAATGAATTTAACAAAAAAAAAAAAAAAAATAGAATGTGGCTTAGTCAATAGTAACAAAAAATTGCAAAGGGGAAGGCAGCTTCCAAGAAAGAAGGCTGTCCCATATGTTTCGTCAAGACTCAAGAGTCTATCAGGATTCTTAACGCACACTTATTAATTTTTAAATTTAATTTTAGTTTCATTACAAATTTATAAAATGGAATACTCAAATCATAGTTATTTAAAAGTTAAATTAGTAAGAAAAATGTACAAAATTAATAACAACAAAAAAACCTACATAGTTTTTTGAATTCGCCACCCCAAAAAGTGGATACCAACTGAGAAATGGGCTTTTCATCGTTTAGATTATATCAAACTGAAGTAGATGGTTGATGGTTCTTATTCTGTACTCTGTGAAATGACAATAGCATCGTGACAAAGACTATGAAACAATACTACCATACAATTTATCATCGAGGCAATTCATTAATTCCATAAAGCTTCCAAGAATAATTTGAAGATAAAATAAAAAAAAAGAGTAAATTTAATTAAAAACAAGATTTTTGATAGAGACTACACTGAGTCGATTAAAACTAAAAGAACGACAACTTTTGAGAGGAGGACTTAGATTTGCAACCCACCCGACAAGAAATTACCCGAAAAGAACAAATCAATTCACCGAACCTTCTTGGAAATTATTCACTTGACCCTTTATATATAGTTTGGATAAGATGAATTTTTTGTAACGCAAGATAGTCTATATTAAAGACGATTGTTATATATTTTGTGGTTTAATAATAGCTTTTAAAATTGTTATGATATTTTTTCGAAAACGATGAAAACCAAAAAGTTTAGATCATTACAGGACTTTCTTTTGATTTGCTTAAAAGATAGTTTGATGAAATAAATTCAACATAAAAGGGTACTTGATAATACATATTTGTCGGACGAGACTAACCGAAACTAAGACCATCAATGGTTGCCTCCATTTTTTATTCCAAATATAGAGTTCTCTAAAAATACAGAAGATGTTTGCTCCAATGGTTGTCTCTATTTCTTACTCCAAATTAAATATTCTCAAAAATATTCCATTTTGCTATTTTATTATTAATTTCTAACATAATCTTTTACTTTTCAAGTTTACAAATTTTACCCACTAATTATATTTTTAACAAACATTCAATAAAATTGCAATTATATTTAAGAAAACATTATTAAAAAAATAAAATCTCACTACACCACATAAATGACAAGTTTATTTGAATTTTATATTTTTAGTTACTGGTGTAAGTTATGTAATTTTAATTTATCGTTTATTATCTCGATCTTATTGTATTTTTTAATTTAATATATATTATATTGTATTTTAAAATTTTAATTAATTTAGTAACTATATTTTTAATATAAATTTACGTAAGTATATAAAATTATGTAAGTATATAAATTTAGATAAGTATGAAACTGATTATATAATTTATTTATGTATAAAATAATAACATATTAAAACTCAGGGATTAAACTATAAATAAAAAAAGTTATATTCTATAAATGTAGAAATGAACAGTATATATGCAAATTTAGAGATATACTATTCATTTCTGCATTTATGGAGTAGGAAATGGAGTACCATTGGAGATGGTTTTCTTCCAAATATAGAGTTTGGAGGTGAAAATGCAATACCATTGGAGATGCCCTAACAAGTTTGGGATTATTGCAAACTTTGTTTGCCTTTTGACATAAAATTAAGAAAAGACAAATCTAAACTAAACCTGTCTTTTTCTCTGAATTTGATTTTTCTAATTAGGTTAGAGAAGAGAAAAAAAGGGAATTCATTCGATAATTGATTTATCATAAATATGTTGATTTCAATAATGTAAAATTAGTTAAATAAAAAAAAAAACAAAAATTCTTCGAAGAACGGACCGGGATCTATCGTACACTCGTAGTGCTCTCCACAAGAAGTAATCAGGTGGCATAGGGATCAAGCTTAATATCAACCGTTAGATCTAAAACATAAAAGATGGGAAGATCGTAATCGTACACTTGTCAACAAATGGCTCTTTCTCTTTTGGGGTTGACGTCAAAAGTCTCCCTATATATGACGCCATAAATGGAAAATTCGGACTTCTTTGGTGTGTTGCCAGGTTGTTTCCTTTGTCGTTCTGCGAACTTTCTTTATTTTTTATTTTTGCATTAATATAGAATTATTTATAGGACCAAGCGACTAAACCAACCATATATATCTCATTTCCTCTTTCGATCATTATATCAAAACCTTTCTATCAACAGAATTAGATAAAACCTAGATTTGATCTCTCTCTCTCTCTCTCCCTGATCTCTCTCTCTCTGATTAATTCAGCATACTAATTCTATGGCGGGGAAGAGGTTATTTCAAGATCTAGAATCTGATCAAGAAAACAAGACCGAGAAACGGATGAAATCTCTACCATCCTTTGCCTCGTAATTTTTCTCAGAAATTTCTTGAATTTGGTTTGTATATTTTATTATGACTTATCGTATCTACAACCTTAAGTTTTGTTGGGAACATGTTATCCTTTATACATATATGTATGCTTTATTTTATGTATATTCTCTCTTTCTCTCTCTATTATCCATGAAGAGTATCTTATTTAAGATCTTACTACTCTTGATTTCTTTTGTTTCTTCTCTGGATTTTTTTTCTTTCTGATTAACGTTTGTTTTATTTCCGGCCAAATTTCAGTGTGTTTGGAGCATTGCTTACAGAGAACACCGTGAAGAGCTTTTCATTAGCCCTAGAGCCTGTTCTTAGAAAAGTTGTAAGTACACACTTTAATTTCACATTTATTTTGTTGTTATTTATAAATGCTTGTTTTATGTGATAATACAGAAACATGATGAGTACTATATTTTATGTTAAGTAGCGCTAGATTCATATGCATATCTTTATTTAAAAACGGTAACTCATAGATATAGAGAACTTAAGATATTATGATATTTACTATGTTTAATCAAATAAACATACTTAAGTAACAAGTATTGCATGCATTTACATATATACAAATATGCAGCAGAAGTTTAGCATTGACAACGTCTAATATGCGAGTTGGAACTTGATAAAATAAGAAAGATTCGATCCTGTTGCTAATACTATACAGTTTATGTACACCAAATATGCATATACAGTTGCATACATGTTGTATATATATATACACATTATTAATATATATATATATATATATCATTACTCCATGAAAATAGTAATAAATACTTACAAAGTTAGAGATCTTTTTAGTATCAATAACAAGACCTCTCTAACCGAACATTTCAAGTCAACTAAATCTTGAAAGAAAAAAACAAAAGAACGGTCCACACAACACATACACATATTAACATATATGCTAGTATCATTGACGAGATCGCTACATATATGCCACATATTTAATACAAATAATATCCTTTTATAATTATGATTTTGTTTCATGTGAATTGTTGTTTTAGTTTTTTAATACAAAACATTATATATCTGTTTAACTTTTCATGAATTCATTATGTAATTGGATTAATTGATATACATATAGTGTTACTCGAAAAAGTAAATAATAGTAACATATCAAGTAAACTAGACATTTTAGTAAATTTTATAATTTGTGTAATAAAATATCAAATGGCAATATTTTTTAGGAAACAGATAAGATGATAAGAGTATTTTATAACTCTACTCGTTTTGGTGATGTGCACAGGTAAGACAAGAAATGGAACATGGAATAAGTAAAAGACTTCGATCATTTTCTCGGTCATCGTCGTTTCGGGTCGAAGCTCCGGAGATTCCGACATTAAAGCTAATGTTCCGTAGGAACTTAATGACACCAATATTCACCGGAAGTAAAATCAGTGACGTGGACAACAATCCACTTGAGATCATCCTCGTTGACGATTCAAACAATGATCATTCGATCGCTCCGGTGAATCTCGACCGTCCGATCAGACTAGACATTGTTGCTCTTCACGGAGATTTTCCTTCGGGTGATAAATGGACTAGTGATGAGTTTGAGCGTAACATCGTTAAAGAAAGAGATGGGAAACGGCCGTTACTTGCCGGAGACTTAACTGTAACGGTGAGAAACGGCGTTGGAACGATCGGAGATATTGAGTTTACAGATAACTCGAGCTGGATTCGTAGCCGCAAGTTTAGAATCGGAGTAAAAGTTGCCAAAGGAAGTAGCGGTCAAGGCGTTGCGGTTTTTGAAGCGATGACTGAAGCGTTCGTCGTCAGAGATCATCGTGGAGAATGTAAGTTGCGTTCTTAATTACTAATTATTTTTTACCTTAAATTAGATATTAATGAATATATAACAAATATAACTATACATAGATAGTGAGTTTTGTGCTTATATTCATTGATGAATCACCACTAGAGATGTGATAGTAACATATCAGTAGCAGCATGTTTCAATTGTCTTTGACCTGACCATATATCACATCTTATGGACTATACTATCAATCATGTACCCTTAAAAGGATATTTTGTTTTCGTCAAAATTTTATTATAATTGCTATTTTAAAATTTCTTTGTCAAAAACTATATTTTGTTTATCGGCTAAATAGTTTTTTTTTTTTTATAGATATTTTCGGTTTTATCTGTTAAATAAGAGAATCTTAGTTTTAATAATTAACAAACTATATAAATAAATAAAAATTCGGTAACATTAAAGTTGCTGTATTTGGTCAAGCATTTTTGAAGTCCTATATATCATGATATTTTTTCTTTACAAATATTCTGGTTGTTTTGTCTCTACACACACAGAGACACACACACTTTTTAAATTTCAACTTTTATTCATGTTAAAAACAAATTAAAAAAAAAGTTTAAAAGTATTTTCGATGTGGACCGTATGCAAACGACTGTCCACTTTATATAAATGCAACAAGTCTTGGTCAATGGTCAATGCTTATATCTTTTTTTTTGGTTAAACTCAATGCTTATATCTTCTAAGTTAATAATACATCGTGAAATCATATTTTTCGAATCTTATAACACGCAAATACTAATCTAATTGGTTCAACAAACACATGCATATATAAGCGGGTATATAAAGTACATACATAAGGACAATCAAATACAATTTTATAAAGTTCGTTTTAATAACTTTGTTTTGTGCAACTTGGGTTGGTGAAGTGTACAAGAAACATCACCCACCAATGTTAGAAGACGAAGTGTGGCGGCTAGAGAAGATAGGCAAAGATGGGGCCTTTCACAAGAAGCTCTCTTCTCAAAACATCAACACTGTCCAAGACTTTTTGAAGTTATCCGTCGTTGACCTCGAGAAGCTCCGTCAGGTAAAACTATTATTTATTTTATTTAATTTGTCTTAATCACTAGAGAAGTATATATATACATAATGTTTTTTGTGAGTAATTTGATTGTCTGACTAATAAGGGTTTGTTAATTTGCAGATTTTGGGCCAAGGAATGTCTGATAAAATGTGGGATGTCACACTGAAACATGCTAGAGAGTGTACTTTGGGAAATAAGTTATACATTCACGGAGGACCTGACTTTTACGTGACCTTGAATCCGATATGCGAAGTTATGGAAGCAGTGATCGATGGTCAGGTTTTTTCCAATCAAGAAGCGTTGAATCAGGTACATAGCTCAATAAGTTATTTTTCTATTTCGAATTTGAGTCATATTTTTAAGAAACTGTGTTTTAATTTCGTTTATGAATTCTTTTTCTGTTGCAGCTATATATTAAGAGGTTAGTTCGACAAGCTTACTCAGAGTGGGATTTGTTAAAAGTGATCGAAAGAAAAACGAACGAGGTTCCTCTTTTGACACAAGGTAATTTTAAATACAGTTTGTTATTAACATTATTTTGTACTTCTTAAAGATTTGGTAATGGTATTAACTATAATTTAAATTGTGATATAATTCTGATCATACAGGTGATACTTTGGACCAACAATATGGTGTAAACCAATACCACAACATCGAAATCAATAGATCGTATCAACAAAACGGATACGCTCCAGAGAGATCTACGAACAATTTGGAGATAATAAACCAAGGGTATACCACTAGGACTCCAATGGAATTCGGTATATGCTTCAATATTACCGGATCTTCATCCCAAGATCATATAAACCCTTTCGAAAATCCTCATCTACATTAGTATTGCAATACGAAGCCTCTCTTGTGCCTTCACGAAGAATAGATTAGACTCTTTCCAAATAAGAGTTTAATTTACTACTTGGTAAAACATATATGGTTTATATATATATTTGTGGATCTTTATTGTACAGAGATGTGTGAAATTTAGAAAAAAGAGTAATATTTCCCGTTGAATGGTATACCACTTGTTCGCGTTTTCGCGTTATAAAAAACGTGACTCCGTTGTTTTTTACCATTCACAATATTAATCAAATTTTTACGTTTTTACGTTTTTGAAAAATAAGTCCACTATTTACGATATACATGTTTTCGCTATTTTATTAGCCGGCTACTAAATCTTCATTTTCGCTATCACCATACATTTAAATTTGATTAATATAACATGGAAACTATGCACTAGTGGTGAGTCATAAAAGAAATCAAGAATATGACTAAACAATGGTTTATTTATTTTGTGATTCACTTGAAGTAGAAATATTGAGTGGAGATGAGTAGCCTCTGGGTGGGTCTCTATCTCTCTCTCTCTCTGGTTCAATTTTCTGGGTAAGTGTGCCATCATCTTTTTGTGAATTTTCACTTTCGACGAAATTGGATGCTTCAAATCTTAACAGTGCCTCCTCCTCCTAGATCAATTTTGAAGACGAATTTTGCCTAATTGGTAGATTAATTTACCTAAAACGAATTTTCCTATTTGCAGCAAGAAGAAACAGTAAAGTGGCATGAAATTGCATAAAAAGATCCGTACCATTGTCTCTAAAACTCAATAGCCCAAAGAACACTTGTCCCTTTGTTTAGTCCTCCAAGACATCAATGGCAGAATGAAATCGAAGCATAAAGAAGAAAATCAATTACAGAATTTTTAATGTGATCCATCTTCCATCCAAAGCCTTTTGATTTTATCTTAAGCTGCCATGGTTGTTGCCAGATTCCTGTCGAAGCTCCTTGACGACAGCAGCTAGAGCCTCAGGGTTAAGACCAAGATCACAAAGAGCTATGAGAACGGACAAGGTATGTCGATCCAGCCCCGTCTCCAAGATGTTCGACATGCGAAACACAAGCTCCAGCGATTCCCTCGCAGTTTCAGCTGCCTCCTGATCCATTACTCTGATCCAGAGAAAATTCAATTTTGATTTCCAAAATTTCGGAAACGAATTCAGTTTTTAATAGTTCAAAAATGTACAGATCTCCATGGATGTGCATACAGTGGAAACCCTAAAGAGGAAATCGGAGAGTGTCGCTGCCGACTGATCAGGAGATAAATTAGATCCCTAGAAATGGCTAAGGAAACAAACAAACAAAGATGAACAAACCGATTATGCGACGGAGGCAACGAACCGGCGTCTGGTCGGAGAGAGATGAACTGAGATCTGTGAGCTTCAGAGTTGAGAGGAACGAGTCGAACAAGACGAAGAAAAGGCGAAATCGGGTCAGAAAATAGTTTTCTAGGGATTTTTTTTCAATAAAGTTTTTACCAAGTAAACGACAGCGTTTCATCAGGCAAAAAAATTGTTTACTTGGCCGGTTCGGGCAAAATTAACTGGTTCATATAAAATCCGTCGGGTAAAGAACCGTCGGTTATATTTAACCGGCATCTAAATTAATTAATTAGGACTTGGGAGTTCGGACCCATCAAATTGGCAATGCATCTCATTTTAGGCCACACTCACTGGTAATACTGTTAGATACTAATTTTGTAATATTATCATTTAAATTGGATGTTAACTAGCTTATGTTAACGAAATTACCAACCATTCATTAAAACATGGTTAAATCTGAGATTTATGGCATACAAGCAAGATCCCACTCGTGGGATTACCTCGAACATGGAAACTGGAAAGTTTATTTCTTGACGACAAACACTTTCACAAAAAAAAAAAAAACATTAACTAAAGCTAAAAGTAGGAAACATGAATAAGAAGAGTAGAAGACCCATCAAACATATGATGGGTTTAACTTATTGACCAATACAAAACCACAATGCTAAGCAAATCCATGGAAGCAAGAAACACAAGATCCAACGTGAGAGAAAACAAAAACTGAGACTAGCACTTGGGATAAGGAGAATGACAATAAGTGGCGATCTTTTTGGCGTTTGGTGAGTTAAGGAGAGCCTTCATTTTAGGGTTCTGCAAGTACTGGCAGAGACAGTGCTGCTGCTGCTTCACCCTGGTGCAACACAGATCTGACGGCGTAGAGCCTTTGCTTATGGTAACCTCGCATGGGTACAGCTGCATAGGATTGCACGGCTCTACTGCTGCGACTCTGTTTTCTTGAGCAACAATGAGAAACAAAAGGATTGCACAAGTGAACAACACTGGTTTTGAGCAAGAACCCTTCATTGTCTCTTCCGAGTTAGAGTTCTTAGAGAGAAAAGAGGAAGAAGATTTCTGTTTGGAGTTGGAAGTAAGTTTCTCGCGTTCTATATATAGAAGGAGATGGCTTTGCAGGAGATCTCAAGATGTATAAAACTATCTCTGTCTAAGCTCAAAGAGATTATTAATTTATAAAAAAAAATTGCTCAGAGAAGGCATATAAAGACTAAACACCATTTGGGAGAAGTTATGAAACCATGTGCATCCAACATAGACGTCAGCTTTCGGCTATAACCCCGTGAAGGTATTAATAAACTTGTTGGACAACTAAACAAATACAAAAAACGCCTACAAAATTATATTTAAACTCATTAGAGCAGTATCATATTTAAACTCATTACAGCCAACTTGCACCAAAAGCTGTTCTAAATCCATTCGCTTTGCAGTTGCTTCCTTTCAAAAAACTTCAGTACCGGGATGTACAGTAAGTCTGTAACCAAAGACCAACCAAAAAGGAATGAGAAACATAGATTTGGCCATGAGAAACAATCACAACGAATCAAATAAATATTAGCCTCCGAACGATTGTTAGAAGGAGGCAATGGTAGAATCCATATTCTGCGTATAGTGTCAGCCACCAAGATTTTCATACTTTGACAGACGGATCACAATAGATGGAATCAAGAATCTTATGTCACTCTTGAGTAATTCTACTAAGGAGCTAAAAAAGTTGGTCAGGATGACACGAAGAAAGAACTCTAGACCAAGATAGAAGTATGAGACATACGATTAAAAGATCAAAATAGTCTCTAATAAGAAGATGGAACACACCAAACAAAAAACTATCCTAAGAAATCTCCCATGTATCTTTTAATCAAGTTATAGAGGTAAAGAATGCAAAATAATTGATTACTTTGCAAATCATTTCCAGTTTCATATGGTACAATTATGCAAAATCAAAAACTTACTAAGTTAATCACTTTCAGAGTCGGAATCAGACGAGTCACCATCTCTCAGGCCATCAAACTCGGTATCGGAATCAGACGAATCACCATCTCTCAGCCTCAAGCCATCACTCTCCATATCGGAATCAGATGAATCACCATCACTGAGGCCATCACTCTCGATATCAGAATCAGACGAATCACCATCTCTCAGGCCATCTCTCTCAAACTCTGAATCAGACGAATCACCATCTCTCAGGTCATCACTCTCGACATCTGAGTCAGTGTCATCGACCTTATGGGCATCGTTTATTGGATACTTCCGCACCTCCTCCATCACCTCATCGTCACTTTCATCGTGCTTCCCCGACAACTTCCTATTCATCATTGCCTCAAATAAGTCGGGCAATGCATCCTCATCTCCATCATCCAAAAAGCTCTGTATTCTCTTTTTCAGCTCTGAACAACCAAATGAAGGAAAAGGGTTTATGAAATTATGAACACATTGTAATCTTTACAGGCATATTTATGAGCTCACATCATTAGACACCATGAATGATTCATAAATCAGTTAACTCCGTCGGCCTTTTTACTCCGAAATCGTAGCAAAGTTCTTTATTTTCCGTTCATAAATCTTAACCCATTTCCTCTAGAATTTACGTTTTCACGGGAAACCAAAAGAAAGGAAGTTGATTTCCAGAAATGTCACCTTCTTTAGAAACAACCTCGTCGCTTTTCGGACCACGCCCCGAGTCGGACTCGGAAGAGAAGAAGACGAACCAGGAAGTAACTCGGTAGAGGGAAGGAACAACACGAGGGTTGGGATTCGAATGGCGAAAAATTGTGGGTGAGCGAAGGAAATTTCGAGCCAATAAACTGGGAAATCTCTGCAGAAATCGTCTCATGGGATTCGCTTCAAGACTAAGATTTATCGGTTGATTGTAAAATTAGGGCTCTGAATCGAGGCATTAATTTCAACTTTAACCGCTCTTTTCCTCGTTTCCAGTTTGGGCCCGAGGAATGACCAGTCCGTTCTCCTTGTCACTATGGAACATCCCAGCCCAGCCAAGCCCAGCCCAACCCAGCCCAAACTTAAGACATCTTTTCTTAACTCAATGATAGAAACTAGAAAGAAAGTCTGAATCACGACTAAAAACCAAAATTTAAAGATATGAAATATTTGTTTTCACTCTCTATATTTATTTTTGTTTAAGAAAAAAAACTCTATATTTAAGTTACAAACAACTGGTTAAACAACCGGTTAAACCAGGGGGAATGCAGCTTGGTGACCATGGGGACACGTGCACCCACTCTAATCTCATTAATCAAAATTTAGTACATGAAAATACCAAAATATTCATTTGATAAAATGGTTAATCTCAACATATATTTATAGTTGTCATTTTTATTTTATTTTCTCTACCAATTGTGCATCCACTACAAAATTTGTCTACATTCGCCACTGGGTTAAAACTTGTCTAAAAAGATATGCCATACATAAATGAGAAATTTGGAAATATGTCCATATTTGGCCCGATATTAAGCAAGTAACCAATTTAAAAGCCTGGTTAGAATACAGACCGTATAAATTGTATTTCGGACGGTTTTCGCCTTCGGATTTGGTGACTAGGAGAGAGACAATGGCGAAACTTTAGGAGCGGTTTGTCACGCGTGAGAAGTTGAGAGTGGGGGTCGAGGAAACTGAAAAGTAAATTTATTTACTTTTACACGCCACCGGTTTTTACATAAAAATTCAAAATATTGTTCTCGGTTCTTGTGACTGAGAAGGGTTTCAAAGCTTGAGGAGAAAATCGGCGTTTCGTTAGGTTTCGTTTTCTTGGTTACCAGTGTGTCGGAATAGGTTTTTTCGGAGTTTGAAGACGATAGCCGTAGTTTATGTGCTATTTCGAAGTGACGATTCTTGGTTGGTGAATAGTGAAAGTGAAGATCCATAAATTGAGCAGGTAATATTCGTAATCCCC
>OVAY01003218.1:0-12379 GCA_900406395.1 Kernera saxatilis
ATTTAGTTTTAAATATAATGTAAAACATAAAATATATCAATAAGATTAAAAATAAAGTTATTTTAATAGTTTGCTATTAAATGTATCTGGATGAAGATGCAAATCTATTAAAAACGAACTCATCTGCATCCAGATGCTTCATCCAGATGCATGTGGAAAAAAAACGAACATCATCTAGATGGACCATTCAGATGGATCATCTAGATGGACCATTCAGATGAATCATCTAGATGGACCATTCAGATGAATCTTCCAACTGAGCAAACGAACATGGCCTCTGAAAATCAGTACCTCTGTTTAAAACTTTTTAACATATGAAAATGTAAGTGAAATAGGATTTTATTAAGTCGGATGGTTGTGTGAAGACTATTTTTTTTAAGTTCAATTTACTATCCACTTTTTTTACCCATTTGTGATTGTTTCCCCAACTCCAATTATTTGCAAACCTATTTTTTCATAAACCCTAAGTTAGACTTATTCACGTTTTTCGGATCTGATATCGAAATTTTCCCTCATTGTTGCTCACATGTCTAGTTGTGGAGATCAATTCAAGTTTTCTCACAGTTCATCGTAATTTTCTTTATTTGGTTATTATGATCCTTTCACAATTGGTTTGAGGTGGTTTGAAGCTTAAGTAAGCTCCAAGTGTTAATTAATGGAAGATTAGATGGGGGATGGTTGTTTTCATTACATTTCAATTCGAAACGTCGATAAGAATTGTATGAAAGTTACTAAATTTCGAATGGCATAGTAGACTTTTCGATAACGACTCTATGGTTATTGCTCTCGAATCTCAATCCATTACGAAAAAAGCGCTTTATGAGTATGTAATTTATAAATGATGCTTTGATGTTGAAGGTTCACTGGTAAATTAATTGAATTTCAACGTGGGCAATAATTAGTAACTGTTTGACTAGTCTATCCAACTTTTTCGATTTATATAGCCTTGTCTTGTTTGGTGCCAATCAAGAACTTTTAAACTATTTTTTTATGGAGATTGACTTTTCTATAGGTTTTGTGCATATTTCTATGATATAAATAACATAAATAAAAAGTCATAAATATGTTATTATCGTTGGTGTTGTAATAGAGCATTTTAAATAAGTGAATCATTAAATACAAAAATGTAATGAAAAAATCTGGAAGGAATTTGGATTTAATGTCAAAAAGGTGAAAAAAAAGGAGGCAGCTCCATTGTATTCCCAAAACCAGCCCCTTGGTTTAGGCTGATTTGTTCTTAATAACAATTCCCAAAAAGGAAACAAACAAAAAAAAAAAAGACAAAACCAAAACCATGGGCAGTTTTCAGTTCAGCCCCTTTGACGCACCCAAAACCAGCTGCTCTGCTCTGCTTCTTTGTATATTACTTACTCTCTACTTCATCTCTAATCCAGAAACCGCTTCACAATTTTTCTTCAGCCCCGCTACGCAAATTCAAAGTAGAACCCGACGAAGATACTATAATTAACAATTCTTGTGAGAGATTCTTTTGCTTTCACGTTTCCATCTTTAGGTTTTTTTCTTTTATTTGAAAAATTAGAATTTTCAAAATCTGGGCTTGTGGGATTTCGTTTTGATTTCTTTTCATTTGTTGCCAATTTTCAAGTTTCTCGAATTTAATGGAATCGAATGTGATGTTTTCTGGGTTTAGTCCGATTATGCTGAGCTTGGAAATGCCGCAGAATCCACAAAAGTCGGTTCAATTCCAGCATCCGCATCCTTACGCCGCCGCCGGAAATCCAACCACCGGCGATCAGCAGACTCAGCCGCCGACGAAATCCTTGTACCCTTACGCCTCAAAACCCAAACAACTGTCACCGATAAGCGGCGGCGACGAAGACGACCGCGGGTCGGGTTCCGGGTCCGGGTGCCACCCAGATGACAGCGCGGGAAGCGACGGGAAGAGGAAATTCTCTCAGTGGCATAGGATGAAATGGACGGACACAATGGTTCGGCTTCTGATCATGGCAGTCTTCTACATCGGCGACGAAGCCGGGATAGGCGATCAAATCGAAGCCAAGAAAAAGAGCGGCGGAGGCGGAGGAGGAGGGACGTTGCAGAAAAAAGGCAAGTGGAAATCGGTGTCGAGAGCAATGGTGGAGAAAGGTTTCTCTGTGTCGCCGCAACAGTGCGAGGACAAGTTCAATGACTTGAACAAGAGGTACAAGAGGGTCAACGACATTCTCGGGAAAGGGACCGCCTGTAGAGTCGTCGAGAATCAGGGATTGCTCGACACAATGGATCATCTCTCTCCCAAACTGAAAGACGAGGTCAAGAAATTGCTCAATTCTAAGCATCTCTTCTTCCGGGAGATGTGCGCTTATCACAACAGCTGCGGCCATCTCGGTGCTCACGACCAACCGCAACCGCAACCGCATCAGAATCCGATTCAGCAGGGCTGTTTTCACGCGGCGGAATCAGGGAAAATGGCCAGAATCGCGGAGAGCGAGGAGGAGGGAGAGTCGGATATGGCGGAGGATTCAGAATCGGAGATGGAGGACACGGAGGAGGACGAAGAAGAGACGAGGAAGAAGCGGAGGAAAGGGGAAGGAGTGTCGGCGGCGGTGAAGCGGCTGAGGGAGGAGGCGGCGCGTGTAGCGGAGGACGCGGGGAAGAGCGCGTGGGAGAAGAAGGAGTGGATGAGGAGGAAGGCGTTGGAGCTGGAGGAGAGGAAGGTTGGGTACGAGTGGGAGGCGGTGGAGATGGAGAAGCAGAGAGTGAAGTGGATGAGATATCGGAACAAGAAGGAGAGAGAAATGGAGAAGGCGAAGCTCGAGAACCAGCGACGGAGGCTTGAGACGGAGAGGATGGTTCTGCTTCTCCGGCGGAGAGAGATTGAGTTGACGGAGTTACAGTCATCGGGTAAACGGGTTGACCCGAGTTCCGCCACAGCGTAATTTGTTTTTTTTTTTTTTTTTTTTTACATCGCCGCGTGATTTGATTAGTGTTAGGATTTTTGGTGTTTTGGGATTCGATATTTAAGAATGTGGAGGATGCTAGGATTGGAAATTTTCGATATAATCAGCAAATTAAAAATCTTTATATAGTGTTATTGATATAGTGTTTTTTTAGTTAGATGTTTAATAAAGTAATTTAAATGGCTGTAGACTGGTTTGGTTCCCTGTATCGCATAGTCACTCTCATTAACACCACCCTTATCTCCAATGGTCCTACAGATTTTTCCGTAAACCGACATTGCTTGTAAACATCGTCAAATGAATCCTCCATAACTAAACAACACTCCGAGAATGTCTCTTGATTGAGCTCCATGTGCTTCTTCTTCGTGTCTTCTCTTNTCTCTTGATTGAGCTCCATGTGCTTCTTCTTCGTGTCTTCTCTTTTGTCCTTTACTTCCCAATACACCACGTAATGACCCGGAAGACATCAGCATAGCTAGTGAAGTCTAAAAGCATGAGATCTGATTGGCCAAGAATGAGTTTTGCCCGATTCACGGCGTTGAACAGATCTTCTTCGTTAGTCTTGTCCATGTCAATGCTTAAAACCACGTTGTCTCTTCTTATAAACTTAAAGGTGCTTTGTTGTGGAAACCAGTCACCAGTAGAATATCTCCAACTCTTATTCTATACAAGCCTGGAGAGAGAAAAGAGAGTAACCAGTGTTATGTAAATTTTTGTTGGTCAAACTTATTTAGTGTTTTTAAGTCCATCAATATTAATGGTTTAGGTTACGGTATATTGTTTTTGGGAACAAACCGGCGAGTTACCTGTACCGATTATAAAAGCCCATAACAAAGTCTGGCCCATCTTTTCGTGCACAGAAACCCTTATCCTACCTTATTCGATTTCTATATAAAGGTGCTGTTTTCTTACATCTTATCACTTTTACGAGCCCTATATGATGAAGAGCCCTTAATTTTTTTTTTTTGGTCGAAATAGAGCCCTTACATATATACAAAATATGTTATTTATTTGCTTTCTTTTTTCAATATTTTTTGAGACAGAGCGGATCTAGAAATTATTTTTAAGGGGGCATAATAGATTTCGCACATAATTTTACCAGGGGCAATATGAAATTTATGTCATTAAATTACTAATTTTCTTATAATTTTACATGAAATAATTTTGTAATAAAAATTTTATGAGTGCAAGTGCCACCCCTCTGCTTCACTTACATCTGCCCTTGCATCTACGAGCGTATGCATTTTTTGTTCCTCAAACGTTTTTCTTTTCTGGGATATGATGTAGCTGATCCCTTTTTATGATTTTAAGTTCATCTGATTTTTTTTTTTTTCTTTTTTTAGATCCCCTTCCTTGATCTAATGCTTACTTACAATTATTTGTTTTTGTTATTTTTTCTAATAGATCTCTTTCTTTAGCTCAGATATTTTTGAATATTTTTTCTGGGATATGATGCAGCTGATCCCTTTGAATTTATATTGATATGCAATATTTGAACAAAAATACTTTCTTGTTGTTTGTATTTTTTTGAACAAAAAAGTATTTTTACATCCGAGTTTTTGGCTGGGCTCGGGCCCAATAGTTTTTGATTTTATGCCCAATCGGTTAAAAATATATTTTTTAAATGAAAAAAACTTAATTTAAATAATCAGTTAAAGCTTCATCCCTACTGTAGCAGCCGTCATTTCATCGATCATAGCCACGTATCAAATATTATGTCGATATACATATCTTTCAACTTTAAGAAAAACGACATTGATTCTTCTTCTAGGCGTGTGTTATTTTTAACTCACGAAGCCTAAAAATCAGGAAGATCTAAGTAAAAATTCAACATCTAATAGTCATTACCTGACGAAACTTAGAGACGAGACGCGATATGATTCGTACATAGCTTGTACACAGGACTTAGTTTTTCCTGATTTTTAGGCAACCTTTGGTTTTTGATTAAAGAAAACGACGTTTCATTTTTAGGCAGCCTCGTGGTTTAAGAATAACACACGCCTTGAGAATGAATCAATGTCGTTTTCCTTAAGGTTGAAAGATATGTATGTCGACAGAATATATGATAAGAATAACACATGCCTTGAGAAGGAATCAAGGTCGTTTGAATTTGTTGTCCAACTTTCTTCTATGAACTCAAAACATTGTCTTTTGCTTACGAACAAATTTATAATTTGGAACATTGCCTTTTGCTTATGAACAATGTTTTCAATGTCTTTTCTTTTGATATTCTGATGTGCCTCTTGCTTGAGTGAACGAATTTAGATATGATTTGGCTTTAGGTTATGATAGTTTTGTTTGATTGTGCCTCATGCTTTCTCTTTTGATCAATGTGAAGATTTTCTTGAATTATAATTAGGATTTTCTTTACAATTCCTTTGCTCAGATTAGTAACAGATTTTTTTCATCCCCATTTTCATGTTTTTTGGGTTCACGTGCATAACAAAGATGTGAAAAGATTAGTGTGTTATTATATACGAAGGTTGTTGTCTTGATTAGTCTAATGTTCGATATGTTTTCTTATCTTGTCTGCAAGTGTCTTCTATCAGAAATCTGTAATTTGTCAATTAGAAGTCAAAAACATGTCGGAGTTTAGACATTATATTAAACTTGTTTGTGTGTGCTAAGCGTTTCTTAAATTGTTCTAAGACTTGATTTAAGATCTTTCCCCTTTGTGATGTCAATAAATGGGCAGTTAGGAATCAAAGTTTTGATTTCAATCTTAGTTGTGTTTCCTCATAAAGTGTATTTATTTCAATCCTCGCATCAAAAATATCTCGTACTTGGGCTTGTATTCTGTGAGTATTCTGTGACACTAGGACATGGTATTCTTAGAGCCTTATGGATTAAATTAGTTAATGTATGTATTGAAAATATATGTATGGATTAAATTTAGATATGATTTGGTTTAGGTTCGGCTAGTTTTGTTTGATTGAGGCAAACATCGGTTGTTGCCTAAAGCTATCGGTTGTTGATGCGACTTTAAACACACACAGGCAAGGGTAATGTAAAAAACAAACCCAATATTTTCAATACAGAACCATAAATCAGAAAGAAAGAGAACAACAACTACAACAAATAAACCAAACATTCAAACACGACCTGCGAGTACTATATTAAACAAACAAAAAAAGTTTATATTATTTGTTGACTAACCTCCATTAGCTTGGTTATTAGCTGCACCTTCTCCCTGTTCTTTTCGTTGAATACTCTCGTTCCTGCACGTTGCGTAAATACCCCAGATTAGCATCTTTTTTTTTTTTTTTGGTTTAATCCAGATTAGCATCTTAATCCTAAACCGATATATTTTGAATACGGGTCAATGGATTTGATTATGTTTTTCTCTTACCTTTTTCTGATGTATTAAGAATTATTGGTCATGATAATTACTAACGATAATGCCAAAAAATGAAAATAATAATAAAGAATATATTAGTTGGTCAAACTTGTTGACTTTCATGGAGGGTAGTGGTTGAGCAAGTATATGTTGTGATATATGTAATTGTTTCAAATGTCACACAATTTACGGTAATAGTAAACGAATTATAGTACCTTTTTTTTGTCATTCTCACCTTTAATGTGAAAATATTAACATATATATTAGTAAAAAGTTAACTATTAGTAGTGGCTTTCAGATTTTCCAAAATTATAGCTTTTGCTCCTAAAATTCGCCACGATATTCGTAGTTAAAATAATTAACAATAATAAAAAAGGCAAAAAATGAGACAAAAAAGTCCGCACACCCGGTGGGACTCGAACCCACAATCCCTTGATTAGAAGTCAAATGCCTTATCCATTAGGCCACGGGTGCTTATGCTTGACTTCGTTAATGATTATATATATCTTCACTGAACACAGACCTAAATAATTTTCCGCCTTTTTTCATTTACCCAAAAGAGTGAAAAAAAAACTCGTATATGTATTTGCTTGTTTGGAATTCTGAAGGTTTTTTTTTTTTGTTAACCAGGATTCAGGAATTATGAAGTTTATCATTCATGCACATTTTATGATACATAAACGGATCATTAGTGCCTCATAAAACAAAATAACTACACACAATCTATATACAAAGTAAGCATGATATCAAACTGACATCAAAGAATGATAACAATTTGTAGCGAGCTTTTCTTTAAAAAAAATAATTGTAGAGCAGTCAAAAGAATCGAATGTGTTTTCATTATGTAAACAAGCTTGACAGTAAAAAGAATAAGAAACACAACAATGACAATAACCCATTCTAATTATTAATCTCTTAGGATTGTGATTATTTCATATTTTTCTAAAAGAACGTAAGTTTCAATGCACAAAATCGAAAACGTCAACAAATAATTTAACATGGGTCAAGTGTCATATTTGAATAAGGAAAAAGACGAAACTGAGATTGACAGGAAAGAAAAACAATTTTATGGATTGACAGGAATTGAAAACTTTTACACTAAAAAAGTTGAAATTGTATAATTTTAAAGCGAAAAAATGATTTCACAAAGATATGTTTGGGTTAAATTCGAAATAATCAAATAAATTTTGCTAACCAAATATAGCAAAATTTTGATTGATTAAGTCAAAATGGATATCTTTCAAAAATCTTTCTAAATTTATAATGGATTTAATGATCTGTTCGCAATATCTACAAAAGTATCATCAAATTCACTTTTTTTTTTGGATATATTTTTTTCTCCTTTATTTTATGTACTCATTTATTTTTTTTAAGTTATGTAAACTGATTTTGTAATTTTGATTGGATATCAATCAAATTATTTGCTGTAAAAAAAATTGTTAAGGGGTTTTAAAAAAAAAACCTTTAAACAAAACCGGATGTAATCACCTAATTTAGGTTTGGTTTGATTTGGTTTTTCCAGTTAATTTTTTTTTTCCCCACCCTTACCATTGCCTAACGGAGCCGTTGTGACGGCCCATCCCCTTTGCGCTAGTTCACGCCTTCACGTCTTCTCCTTCCGTTTCTTCGTCATCTCGCCGCTAATTAACGCCGTGTCTGGTGCTGCCGCTGCCTTTAGGCGCCGTGAACATAACCCTAACGGCATCCTTAATGGCGTCGTGTGATGACGACTTCTCTCTCCTAGGCGACGATCAGTCAAACCCTAATCAACAACATCACCAGCACCAGGTTCTTCATCACGCGCCATACGCTCCTAGGCGATTCAACCCCAAGCCCTCGAACCAGATCCATGTGCCGCATCACCATAGGAACGGCGACGAGGACGACGAGAACGATGTCGTCGTCGAGGCGTCTTCTGCCTTTCACGGTGTAAATCCTTTCTCGGCGGACGAGAATTCGAATCCGTATGATAACAACGCAGCTGTCGACGGAGACGAGGATCTCGATGCCAACCGATCCAGAATCGGGGGTGTTCTCGTGGAGAAGAGGCCGAATCAGGATGAGCTTAGCGACGGAGGAACAGCGAATGGCGGTGAGATCACGCCGTACGGTAGCTTCAAGAGGCCGAGGACATCGTCCTCCTCCGCCGGTGAGTACAGGAAGGACAGGGAAGAGTGGAGCGACGCGGCGATCTCGTGTTTGTTAGATGCGTACTCGGACAAGTTCACACAGCTCAACCGAGGGAATCTCCGGGGAAGGGATTGGGAAGAGGTTGCTTCATCGGTGAGCGAGAGGTGCGAAAAGCTGAGTAAGAGTGTAGAACAGTGTAAGAACAAGATCGATAATCTCAAAAAGAGGTATAAGCTAGAAAGGCACAGGATGAGCAGCGGCGGAACATCAGCTAGCCATTGGCCTTGGTTCAAGAAGATGGAAGAGATTGTTGGCAATTCCTTAGCCACAAAAGGTGCGTCCGATGAAGATAGAAGTGGTAGCTCACTGGGGAATGCTGTGAAGCCAGCGAGGAGGTAATGCAGAAACGATCACTCTGACTGTTATATAGTTCTTACCCTCTCTCTCTCGTTGCTCTTGCGGAATGAAAGTTTTTGGATTTGGAATTCTTCAGGTATCCCTTGGTAACATATAACCCTGGAGTTCAGATAAATAACATCAAATCCAAGGCTACATCAAACCCTCGATGGCGAAGAGTGGTTCTGAAAATCAGTGGTGCAGCTCTATCCTGCACGGGTTCTAATAGCATTGATCCAAAGGTTTATTCTAGAAATCATAATCGTTTATTGATGTAATTGCACTATCCGGTTCAGGAATTAAATTCTCTTCTTGGTTTGCTAGGTGGTCAATCTGATTGCGAGAGAAGTTGCAATGGCTTGTCGTCTTGGTGTAGAGGTAACACTCGGTTCCAAATTGTTATTGTTTTTCCATTGCCCTTTTCTCAGTTACTGATATTCATAGTATCTTTCTTTCAGGTAGCAATAGTTGTTGGGAGTCGGAACTTTTTTTGCAGCGGCACATGGATAACTGCTACTGGTTTGGATAGAACCACTGCATATCATATCAGGTTGTGTTTTCTTTTTAGTTTGGTCAAAGATATCAGTAGCTTTTGTCTTCAGAGTGTACTGTGCGTTTTTTAAAGCGATTGAAATTAGCTTGCGCGAATACTGTATGAGACTTTTATCTACTATCATGATGGGTTATGTATCCATATATGTTCATCGTTCTCAAACATCTTTTGATGTATTTTCATCAAGTCACATATCACCATTGCCTAAACATGCATACACTTGGCATCGGATTTTATTGTCTTACTATATCTACCGACATCTTAGAGATGGGTTGTTTAAAAAAAAAAAAAAAAATTGTTCTGTTTTGTTGTCTTTCCAATTTCTATCAGCATATTGGAGATGGGTTCTTCTGCTCACCAAATCTTTGTTGTGTAACAGTATGATGGCGTCTGTGATGAATTCTGTTTTACTTCAATCATCTCTGGAGAAAATGGGAGTTCAGGCACGACTACAAACTGCAATTTCAGTTGAGGGGGTCGGGGAGCCTTACAATCGTCAACGAGCCACCCGGCATCTAGATAAGGGCAGAGTGGTAATATTTGGTGGCATTGGTGCAACGCTTGGAAATCCACTTTTGTCATCTGATGCATCTGCAGCCCTTCGAGCTATAGAGAGTATAATTGCTTTTACTCCCTCTTAGTGTTCCTTCGTGCAATAACTTAAACTAACTTAGTAAGTGGTCCTAACTTAAGATCTATCGTACACATTATCAGTTAATGCAGAGGCAGTGGTGAAAGGAACAAACGTGGATGGTGTTTATGACTGCCATTCACAAGATAATAACGTCACGTTCGAACATATAACCTTTCAAGATCTGGCTTCTAGAGGTCTTACGACAATGGATACAATGGCCCTTAACTTGTGTGAAGAGAACAGCATTCCAGGTCAAGATCTCTTGCTATCTTTTATAATCGCATCCATCCTCATGTATTTCCGTTCATTACTTAGATCAGACTGTGAGATAAATTGTTAACCGCAGTTTGGAATATCATAGGATTTGATTTCACCTTCAGTGGTTTATTTGAGATGGGACCTTTAGAATTCGTGACTTGATTGGGTTGAATATCAGTTTGGATATTATACTGAAACCTTGAATGTAATGACTGATTCATATCCTGTGGGTGTGAAAAGCAGTGGTGGTATTTAACTTTCTGGAAGCTGGGAACATCACAAAGGCGTTATGTGGAGAACAAGTGGGTACTCTGATCGATCGAACCGGGAGGGGTGTGAGTTAGTAGTATGTGCCTTCATTCATAAAAGACTTCTGTAACTTTATTAACTCTTTTTTTTTTTTCTTCTTAAGTAATTATGTTTCATAGATGAGATGACCGTAAAAAAAAAGAGAGAGGATAATGTCTTAACTCTCCTCTTGGAGTTGCTCTCCATTCACCAAGTTTTTTTTCCCTTATCTATTTTATTGCTTAGTGACATCTGGGTTGACTGTTGAGGTTGACTTTTTAGTTAACCTGCAGTTGTATAGTCCTTACTCCTCAGTATCATCTTGTATAAGTTAATTACTGATTTCATATCTGTATAGATTCATTTCTGTTGGGATTCAAATAACCAGAATTTTGTGAATAATTTAAAATTGGAAAAATAAAACAAAACTTCAGTCAACTCAAAATATCGTCAATTTAAACCGAAATCTTCATAACCAAAATTCACTAAGTAAATATCTATCTTAAGCAATTTATGGGTCGAACACAAAGGCCCAATTACTGTAACCGCCTCGAACGGATAATTACGACATTAATTTACGTTATAGAATTAAAAACAAAAATAGAAAGAAAAGAAAAAAATTGAGACGTTTCTGTAATATACGAGAAAGACAAAGGAGGTGCTAGAACCTTCATCAGATATTTGTCCCCTCCCTTCTTATCCCTTACTCACCTCACTCTCTCTATATAAACACTCTTCTCTGATTCAAACGCAAACGCAGAGTCATTTGATTTATTTGTAGTCCAAACACAGCTTTAAGAGCGAACAGATTATGCAGACGGTATCAGTTGACGAAACCAGAAACACGGTGGTGCTACGGGCGGAGCACCGGGACGAGGAAGGTCGGAAAGCTGTCGATAAATTCGAATTGAAGACTCGAAATCCGGACACGATCAAGCAGGTTGAACGGAAGCTGATGGAAAAGGGCGTTCAGCGGATGGAGCGGCATCCTTCCGATGGGATTCCGCTCAGGCAACCGCCGCCGAAGTCCGGTCACGGTGGGAAGTACACGTGGGAAGGACCCGATCGGATGGAGGACTACGAGATGCGGCCAGATCCGCCGGCGATGGACGAAGGAGATCCAAATTACGACGAGGAACATGCGAAGAAGAAGATCGGTGATGATGACGTGGCGGTGGAGCTCGAGAAAGGAGAGGTTGAGGTGGCGAAGGAAGCGCCGGCAGGTGTGGCTAGGGTTGATGTTGATCCGCGCTTGATCAGTCGTTAAGTGGTTTTTAATTTGAGTTTTTTGAATCTCTTGGACAAGGAAGAAAATGTTGGGGCAAATGTGTAAGGAAGGGAAAACGTGGGGCTTTGGATTTTTAAATTTCGAGTTGTGATGCTTTTTATGTATTGACGCTATTTGTGTATAAAAATAATAATTGAACTACTGCATTCTTGGTCTAAAAATCGAGAACTAATGCATTTTCAATAACTCGGTGGTCCTTTCTCAATATCCTAAGTTAACTTTATTTAATTACTAATTGTCGTCGATAAATATTTTTTATTAAAAAATATTATGCATATACATACTTTTCTTTTACGAGACAAGTTTCCTCCATAACCATTCAAGCTGGACAAAATATGGGAAGATAGATAATAAAGGAAAAAAATCGTTGTGGTGTGTTTCAATGTATGTATATGGAAGAAAACGAGCGAGAAGAAAAAATGTGAGGGTTGAGAATTTTAATTTAAAGTTGTGATGTTTCAATGCATTGACGTTGCGTAAAAATAAATGCGACTCCATAACCATTTTCCATTTATCTAAACCCTATTTAATTACTACCTCCGTTTCAATATAAATGATGTTTTAGAAGATTTTTTTT
>OVAY01003220.1:0-12377 GCA_900406395.1 Kernera saxatilis
TTAAAAATTAATAAAAATTATTATTTAAATATTAATTATTTAATTATTACTGACGGTGTTAGCGTTGACCGTAAGTCAACTTTCATCCACGTACCTTTTAGATTATTTGGAGGTTTGTTTGAAAAAAATAAATTAGTTGAATGTTTAAAATGGAAACCGAAAAAAGTTGGAGGTTTAAGTTGGAAAAAATAAAAAAGTTGGAGGTTTTTTATGGTAATTTTCCAAAGTAAAATGATAATAATTTGTACAAAGTCCAAGGTGAGATTTTGAACATGGAAATAGTTTGAAATTGAGCAATGAGAAATTTAATTTGACTATAGGAGAAACATAACTTACAATATAACACATAGCCCTAGTATTTTTACCATAAAAAGTCATATGTACTCTTTGCCATATTTTAATAATCCTATGGGTTTTTGAGGTTCTATAAATTTTTACTCTTTGAGATTTTTTTTACTTTTGATGCTGAATGAGAAGAAAAAAAAGACAACACAAAGAAAACATAGTGTGCTAAGCATGTAAAGATAGAGAGAACTAGTGTAAGTCATGATTCTCAACGCATAGGTCTTTTCATGACCTTGCTATGTGTGCTCTTTTATTGTGTCTTTTTTTATTCGTCTTTCTTTTTAAATATATCTCTTTTGCATGGTTTATTTGGGCATTATCTGAATTTTTGGATTCTACAGTTTAATTATTTTGATTGTGGAGACACCATGGTTTTTGTTGTTCTTAACAAGTAGAATTAGCCATTTGGATAGTTTGGTTTTGGGTTTTCCATGTTCTATACTCTTCTTCTGCGTTTTATGTGGATATAAGAGACTGCATTGATAAATGGGTTCGTGTTATTTAGATGTCGAGATATCAAAACTTATGACATTTTTTTGGTTATGTGAATCCAATTGAGTGCTTGACGTTTGGTTGATCACTTGTGTGTAGTAGATTTTGGGGTAAAAGACTTGTGTGTACATAAGGTGTTATATACACAATCCTAAGAGACTAATTTAAAACACAAAAACCATCGCGGCCTAGGTATCTGTGCCTGAGTGTTTGTTAGGGCGATCGCGGTTTTCTTCGCGGTGCTCGCCGGAGGTCGGCCTCATGCCGATTTCCGAGAAATCTCCCCCTTCCCCTTCTTCTTCTCAAATTCTCTCGGTTCCCGTCATGGATTCTCTAGTGTCGGGCTGTTCTGAGAAACCCCCAATTTCTAATTCTCCTCAAACCCTAATTACTAGTTTCTTTAAAGCTTTTCCGTCGACGGTAATCGCCGTAAATGGGGAAGCACAATCTACTCAAGATGGTCTTTCAGGAAAGTCGAAGAATCAGTTGGATAATACTCAGAGTCAGAGCCCTATTGTTGAAGGGCCTTCAGAAGTTCAACAAAAGCCTCAAGAGCAAAATAAATCATCAATTCCTCCCAAAGTTCCAGCTATGGGAGCTCCTTCTTATGCAGAACGGTTTAAATCCTCATTAAGGAATTTGAGAAAAATTTCGTCACCAACATTTCAGGAAGATGGTACCCCGGTAGTGCAAGCTCCTAAGTCGGTTCTTCTTCAGACTGCTGAGTTATGAAAAGGGCATATAGTGGCTCAGTTCCATGGTTTGAGTCTGCCGGCTGCAAAGATTTACTCAGATTTGAATCCGGTTTGGGGGAAATACGGTAATATTACGATTCGTTCTGTCTCGGAATCTTCATGCCTTATTTTTATCCCCAACATTTCAACGAGGGAATGGGTGTTGCAAATTGGTTATTGGCAAGCTGGGAATTGTGCGTTTTCACTGTTTCCGTGGTCTCAGGAGGGTTCCTTTCAACCTCAAGAGCTGACAACTGCTCCTACTTGGGCAGTTCTTAAGAATGTCCCTCCTCAAATGTATTCTCTAGACGGCATTAGTGTTATAACCAGTGCTATCGGCGAGCCGTTACATACTGAAAAATCGAGGTTGGATCCCTTTCATTTCGGTGATACAAAAGTCAAAGTAGAAATTTGTCTAGATTCTACTCCGCCAACGACTATTATTGTTCAAGATTCAGAAGGTAATACAACGAGGGTGGAGGTGTCGTATCCTCGATTACGTCCAAAATGCTGCAATTGTGGTCGTTTCGGGCATCTTCTGAATCGTTGTCCAAAACCTCTTATGAAGAAAGCGTTCGAGAAGGCTGAATTCTCTTCCTTTGTAGCTGGAGGAGTGGCTGTTAAGGTCACAGATATGTCTTTGGCGTCAGAGGTAGGCAAAGGTGGCTCCACCGCGTTGAGTGAAGAAGTAGGAGTTACTAAGTTGCCCAATGTCCAACCGTTGGTTTCGAAAGCAGTTACTCAGTTGGTTAAGAGGTCTCAGTCACGCAGCAGGTCAAAGGGTCGAGGACGCAGCGCTCCTCATGATCTGATGGAGTTTAAAAACAAGGAGGATGGTGTGGGATCTGAAGCTTTATTGGTGGATCACAGAGCAGTTACTAATGGGTCTAAGGAAGTCAATGTACCCCGTTTGATAGCTCAGGAACTCAAGTTGAATTTGAAGGGTTCTAACTTGCAAGGGCAAAAGACATCCATCATAGCTGAAACTCCAATAGTTGTGAATGCGGTAGGTATTGCTAAAGGGGTCGTAGCATTAGCAGGAGCTGGCTCACGGAGTAAGAATCATATGTTTAGTGTGGCGGCACAAAAACAGGCAATTAAGAAACAAGCTAACATTCAAGGTTTCAGCAAGAAAGCAGCAAAAAATAGGTCTGAGTTTGTTGCGTTAGGCTCTACTTCAAATCCTACTCATGGATCTGCCTTGGGTAGTGCTACCAACCTCTGAGAGCTTCGCTCTCTCTTCCAATTTTGTTGTAAATATGAAGATCTTCTGCTGGAATGTTAGAGGCTTGAACATCCTGTCTTGTCAGAGATCTATCAGAAGTTGGGTTGGTAGGAATAAGCCTTTACTAGGCAGTGTTTTGGAGACGCATGTATCAGAGATTAATGCGCTTACTGTTTTGCATTCCACCTTTCCAGGTTGGAGTTGGGTTAATAATTACAGTGCTGATGCACGTGGGAGAATCTGGGTTGTTTGGAATCCTTTGATCTCAGTTTTTTGTTTTAAAAAGTCAGCTCAGGTTATGATGTGTGGAGTTCATGATCATGGTTCAAACGAATCTTTTGCTTTAGCATTTGTGTATGCCTTTAATACGGTAACTCAGAGGAGGCTTTTATGGGAGGAATTGTCGACAATTTCTCGGTTCTCTCCAGCTAGTTTTCGACCGTTGTGGCAGCGAATGAGCATTACTCATTTCTCCCGCATCCTCTTCCGATTGCTGGTATGGCGGAATTTCACAATTGTCTAATCGATAACGATCTGAATGATCTACCGAGTAGAGGAGTATTCTACACTTGGTCTAACGGTAGAGTAGAGGACCCGATTCTGAGGAAATTGGACAGAGCTTTAGTGAATGATAATTGGCTGTTGGAATTTCCGGATTCGGTTGCAATTTTCGATCCACCAGGAGATTCAGATCATTCTCCTTGTTTAGTTCAGACTGATGCTTCGATGGAGAGAAGTAGAAAGAGTTTCAAATACTTCTCCTTTCTGGCTACTCATCCGGAGTTCAAATCAAAATTGGAGGAGGCATGTGCGAAGGAAGTTTGTGTGGGGTCTAAGTTGTTTACCCTAGGTCAAAGAATGAAGGAAATAAAGGCAGCGTGTAAGTTGTTGAATAGGAGAGGGTTTGGTAATCTCCAACAGAAGGCCAAATATACGCTTTCTAAATTAGAAGAGATTCAGGCAGAGCTTTTGCTAAATCCATCTTCGTCCTTATTCAGAGAAGAGTTTGTAGCTCGCCAGAAATGAAACTTTTTTACTCAGGCTCTAGAGGTGTTTTATAGACAGAAATCAAGGATTAGATGGCTAGATGGGGGGGATGCGAATACTGCTTTCTTTCACAAGGCAGTGATAGCTAATCAAGCAAGAAACGGAATTAAATATCTCAGAGGAATCAATGGGCAACGGGTTGATAACATGGATCAGATAAAGGACATGACTATATCTTATTTTCAGAACTTGCTGGGAGTAGAGAGTATTGGTGTTTCTCCTATGTCGGTGGATGAAATCAAAGGTTTGGTGAACTTTAGATGTCCTCAGAGTCTTCATTCTCAGTTAGTAGCAATTCCGACAGATCTGGAGCAGATTCTCTATCGGACTTCAGACCAGTATCTTTATGTACTACTCTGTATAAAGTCATTGCTAGGATCATTAAAAATCGTCTTAAGTTATTCATCTCCAAAGCGGTTCAGCAGAATCAAGTGGAGTTTGTGAAAGGAAGGTTACTATGCGAAAATGTGTTATTAGCCTCGGAATTGGTCTCAAATTTCGATATGCAGGGAGAGGTGACTAGAGGTTGTCTGCAAATCGACCTAACTAAGGCTTATGACAGTTTGGATTGAGGTTTTATGTTGAATGTTCTCAAGGCGATAGACTTGCCGCAACAATTTATTCGGTGGGTACAAGAGTGTATCACTACTACTTCCTTCAGTATTGCGTTCAACGGCGATTTGATTGGGTTTTTTGAAGGGAAAAAAAGGCTACGGCAAGGTGATCCGATGTCATCACTGTTGTTTGTCTTAGCCATGGATGTCTTGTCCAAGAAACTAGATCAGGGAGCAATAAATCAGGATTTCAAAATCCACCCTATGTGTGAGGTACCTCTTATCACCCATTTGAGTTTTGCTGATGATGTGCTTATATTTTTTGATGGCTCAGAAACGTCACTGCGAGGCATCCTATCTATTTTGGATCAGTTTAAAATGACTTCAGGTTTGCGGTTAAATAAAGACAAGACAGCGTTGTTCCTTGATGGTGGAACTTATTCGAGAACTCAGGTTTTGGCAGAGAGGGTGGGATTACAGAGTGGTTCATTTCCAGTTAGATATTTGGGTGTGCCACTAACATCTCAGAAGCTAAGGAAGCAGGACTACCAACCACTTTTAGATAGAATATCAAAGAGGTTTAATTCGTGGGCGGTACGCCATCTCTCATTTGCAGGAAGGCTTCAATTGATAAAATCAGTCATTTATTCAACGATTACTTTCTGGGCTTCGATATTTTTATTACCCAATCAATGTTTGGCGAAAATTGAGCAGATGTGTAGTGGCTTTTTGTGGAGAGGAGCTCCCAATTCTGCTAAAGGCGCCAAAGTTAGTTGGGAATCTGTGTGCACCCCTAAAGCGAGTGGGGGTCTCGGGCTTAGGAGGCTTCAACCTTGGAATAAGGTTTTGGGGTTGAAACTCATTTGGTTAATCTTTGCAGCGGGTGGTTCTCTATGGGTTTCGTGGGTGAGAAGAAATTTGATTGGGGCTTCGTGTTTTTGGGATCTAGATGGTAACAGATCTGGAATTGTGTGTGAGGTAGGATCAGGAATTTCCTGCAGCTTTTGGCAGGATAACTGGACGTCGTTGGGACCTTTGATTGAAGTTACGGGGGAGCGCAGACCCAGAGTGTCCGGTCTTCCGTTGAATGCAGTGGTGGCTGAGGCGGTTATTAATGGAAATTGGTGGCTGGAGTCGAGTCGAAGCAGGAACCCGATCATCAAGCTGCTCAAAGAGTGTTTACCTAGCATGGAGATCCTCGATCCTTCTCGTATTGATGACAGCTTCTTATGGCAGATTGGGGAGTCGCAACCTGCCTCTAAGTTCTCTACCTCAGCAACGTGGAATTATTTGAATCCTCAGGGTATGGAAGTAGATCGACATGAAGGGATTTGGTTTCGAGGAAGAATTCCTAAACATGCTTTTTTCGTGTGGGTAGCAACTAGGAATCGTCTTCTTACTCGAGACATGATGTTAAGATGGGGACTACCAGTGCCAGTATCTTGTTTACTCTGTAGCGTTCACAACGAATCTCATCAGCACTTGTTCTTTGAATGCACATTTTCCACACAGGTTTGGTCTTTTTTCACATCTAAGGCTCAGGTTAATCCACTGAATCTATTCGAACATGTGCTTAGATGGATAAAAGACCCTGCTAGAAACTTAAACGTGGCATTGATTCTTAAGCTTGCGTTTCAAGCTTCAATATACTCGATTTGGAGGGAGAGAAATTGCAGGCTTCACTCGCAGGTGGCTAGACATCCCTCGGCTTTGATAATGGACATCAAGACTACGATCAGAGCAAGATTAGATCCTCTTTCTAGAACTCAAAAAAATTTACCATCTGTTGTCTCTCTTTTGTCTTCTTGGTTTCAGGTGTTCCAACCTTAGTTTGTTGGAGGCAGGTAGGTCTGTTACCCTCTGCGTTGAATGCCCGTTGGAGAGATTGTAATTTTTTTATTTTATTTTAATGAAAATTTGAGGTAAAAAAAATAAAAAAAAATTTAAAACACAAAGAGGATATTTCATATACATTATAATATTTCCATATATATTGACAATAAACGCTCAATATGTTCTTTAATTAAGCATACTCAATATCCAAAGAAAAAATATCATACATGGGACTATTTTACACTAAAAAGAAACATTTTTTTCTAAGAGATTCAATATGTGAAATAACCTGAAACTCCGGAGGCGGCCAGATCTGAATTGGTCCTTGCAAATGAAGGTATATCTCCTATCGGATTTGTCTTCCTAAACCAATGACCTATTGTCTCAACTACGAGATAGGAAAACAATACCGTAAGCGCTCCAACAGCAACAAGAAAAATGATCACAAACAACCATCCTGTTCCGTCATAATGCGGTATGGTCACCCAAGATGCCGCAACATAAGCCACTGCCATGAACCCTACAGAAACCCACATCATTCTGTGGGTGGCCACCAGTAATCTCTTTAAAGGTTTCCTCTTGTAAGGTATGATGCTAACGAGAAGAATAACGATGCACAAGGACGTGAATAGTGCGATGTTGTTGCATACCACAAAGACTTTAAACGCTGTCGTTTTTCCCACCATTGATTTCCCTTTCCATGGCCCATCTTGGTAAACGCCACCTGGAGGGTTTATCCCTCCGGCATAAGCAACTGAAGCAATGAGGACTGCCACTATAGCGATCGTATTTCTTGCATTTTGTAATGCTTCTATATACATCTCAGATTCCAAGCTTCTATGACCTCTTGCCACTTCACGTTGCTCTTTGCTTTTCTTTATCTCTAATATCTCAAGTGTGTTCATATTAATGAGACCAAGCAGACGTGGTACCTCGTCATCTAGAGGGTTTCTACGGATATCTAAGGATCGCGAAGATTGTTTATGGAATGGATTAGAGTGGTCATCGTGTTCTTCATTGTTCTCAATATCCAGCTTGGTATCGAACCTTAGCCAGCTTGATAACAAGTCATAGTCTTCGGCATCGTCAGGAAGAAGGTGCAACGCTCTAAAACCCATCTTGTTCTTATAGTTGATATCTACTATCTTCTTACCAACAATGTAGCGTATCAGCTGAAATGTATTCAATAAAAATATGTGAAAAGAGATACCAAGAAAAATGAATCATATGTTTTTTTTTTTATAATATCAATGTTCAAATATTTAGAACTCAAAACAAATTAGAAATTAATGAATTAGTTATGCTCCCTATATAATAGATTAAGTCTTATATTATAACCGATCTTGATAACATCCCTCTCTTAAGAAGATGATTTATTCTGAGCTATCTTGAAAGTAGAAATAATGCTATAGTTAAAACTCACCGGAGCACCACAGGCCACAGAGGCAGCAACATGTAAGACTGTGTTGCCAATTTCATCTGCTTGCTGCGAAAGAAATCGGGTGTTAATGCCCACACTCTCTGCCATGAAAATGAAAGCGTCTATGTTTTTGTTTCGCGCCGCGAGATGAAAGACCGTCTCTTTTGACGGCGTGAGAGAGCCGAAAGACAAGGGAGCCTTGTCCAGGAACTCCTCCAGGATTACAACTGAGCCTCTTAGAACCGCGAGATGCAGAGGTGATAAGCCGTTGGTGTCAAGAGATTCTTCTAGTCTTTGATCAAGCCCTAACAATATCTTTGTCAATCCAAGGTCTCCTCTATCACACGCATAATGCAGTAGCGTTGCTAACGAGCCGCCTTCGACCACCCAAGCTTCTTCCCTAGCCAGGTTTGGAAATCTCTCCAGTATAGTCCCTACAATATCTGACAATGATCCGAACACAATAGTGAGGCAGTGAGTTTATACAAGATTACTAAAAATAATGAGGATACTCTAGAAACTTTCTTTTTTTGTTAAACCATGTGATTTCTAGACCTTCGGTCCATAATCCTCCCATATCTGGAGTCAGATTTTAGATATTTCGATTAAAAAAAATCTTTAGTGCCAAAAGGTGATTGAACCCGAGATTCAAGGGAACCAATCCTTTGTACTACCACTAAGTTACCACCTCTTTGGTGAGATTCTAGAAACTTACAAGTCAATCCATTGGATATGGCGAAATTGAGTTCATCGAGGACGATTGAATTTGTCTTTTCCGCAACGAGTCTGGCAGCCTCCACGGAAATGCTGCGGCAAGCTAATTGGAATGGTGTTTCGTTGTTGTTGTTGCGAGTGGAACACACTTCCGATCCAGTCTCTAACATTTTCATAACAATGTTTGCGTCTCCAAGGAGCGCAGCGAGATGCAAAGGTGTGTTTCCGTATGCGTTACGGGAATCGATGAGGGAAGGTCGGAGCTCAATAATTTTCGAGACGAGTTCTCGGTGACCAAGCTTCGCAGCCATGTGCAACACCGTGTTGTTATGTTGTTCCTCGCTTCTCTCATCTAGCAACGATTCGTTCTCTTCCACCAAACTCATAAAAGCTGGAATGTCGTTTCCAAGGATCGCATGGAAGATCGGTTGCATCTTTTCTCAAGCAAAAGTAGCAAGAATTATTTTTCTTTAGCATCTAAACATATTTCGCTTCTGCTTCTTTCTTTTTCTCTTTCAATTTTCATTATAATTAACACTTGTGTATTTTGTATACTATCCAAATCTCCATCTATCTTGACTTGGTGGCCAAAAGACTGACAATATCCACATCCTTAATTACATACTAAAACGCGTTTTTAATTTTTTATTCAAATGACATAAGGCAGAGAGAGACTGTTCTGGCCATGGGACTGATTCCTGTCTCTTTTCGTTCACGCGCAATTCTCTAGCTTTTCCACTAGAAAATAATAAAATTCCATTAGCAAAAATATATGAACGCATCTTCATGTACATTTGAAAATCAGACGTGACTCAAAGACGTGAATATAACAAAAATCTCTTAATACTAAAGAATTAACTCAATGATTATTATGTCAACAAATATTAGTTTTTCTTCTTTCCTTTTCTTGTTCGCAAGAGTAACCCATTAAGGAATTACAAAAAGTTCATTCTAAACAAAGATCAAATATGAGAAGCACCTTTAGCCCAGTGGCTAAACGCTAGGCCGTCGCTTCTCACTTAGGGAGTTCGACTCCCGCCCACTTAGTTGGGGCATTGGGCCAACTGGGCTTGCCCGTTGTGGTCCAGTCCGTCAAAAAAAAAAAAAAAAAGATCAAATATAACCCAAAAAGAAATCCAATTGCGCCGAACGATATAAAAGAGAAATGATCCATCTGGCCCACTCGGATAAAGTTTTTTGTTTTTTTATCGTTTCCATTGAGTTATATTTTTCCATCCAATCGTATAACTAGACCTGCGACTTTTGACCGAACCGACCAAACCGAGATTTTAAGTTTACGGTTTTGGTTTGGTTACGAAAATATTTTTGAATTGTTTTACCGGTTCGGTTCGGTGTGGTCACTGAACCGGTCGATTAATAGTATTTTTTTTAAAAACCAAATTATACTAATTTTTACTAAAACTAGATCGGTTTATATTGAAATTAGATCAATTTTTACCGATAATCAAATCAAACCAAACCGAATTAACCAAAAATATCCAAATTTAACCGATTTAAAAAAAAAAACAAATTCGGTTAATTTCGATTGTAAAACTCAAAATCAAAACCAAAATCAACTAATAGCCTAACCAAACCGAGTTTTGTTAATTTCTGTAAGCTTTTACAAAATCTTTGGTTAACCAATAACTAAAATAACCGGTTTGATTCGATTCGGTTAACCAAAATGGCAGACCTACTCGGCATAACGTTGTAAAGGTATAAGAGTAAAACTCATCTGGGACGTCTTTCCCAAGGAAGAAAATAATTTAATCCGTCGTCTTTCCTCAAATCCCCAAATTAAAACCTAAACACATGATTTTCCTTAATTGAATATTTAATTATTATATTATCATTCCAAATTTATCTATCTTCTTCTTCTGAGCCAACGCTAATCGATTCGAACACAGATTCATAAACCCAGATTCTTTTGATTTCATTTCTCCATTTTCTCTCCTTTGCTTATTCTTCAGATTCCAGATTCTTTGTTCGTTCTTCGAAATTTTCGGGCTCTTAACCATGAGCGCAATCTTGATACTCCGCAGATTCTCCATGAAGTCTCCTCCTTCTCGGTTTTATAGAAACCTCTTGTTTTCCAGTTTTTACATGGATTCATCTCCAGATTTAGCGCGAAACGCCTTGATTCGTCCCTACTCAAGCACTATCTCGAACCATCAGAGGTTAATTTCTTCGCCAATTTCGTGTTTTCGCCCAAATTGGGTTTCCGAGAAAACGAGAAGTATTGGTGTCTCAGTGAGAGAATTCTCCACATCGGTGGAAACCAATAGCAGCGACAAGAGTTTCGAGAGAATCCACGTTCAGAGTAGTCTAAATTCGAATCCATTAGTTATCGAAAGGATACACAAAGACGAGGAAACCGTAGAGATCAACCAGATTGAGAAAAAGGTAGAAATTCTTGGTGGGAAAGTTAGAGAAGAGAGTGAGGCTGAGAAAGAAGCGTGGAGGATTCTGGAAAACGCCGTCGTTAGGTATTGTGGTTCGCCGGTGGGGACGGTGGCTGCAAACGATCCCGGAGATAAGTTGCCTTTGAATTATGATCAGGTGTTTATAAGAGACTTTGTGCCTTCTGCTTTGGCTTTTTTGCTTAAAGGAGAAGGAGATATCGTCAGGAACTTTCTTCTACATACATTGCAGCTTCAGGTATGTATTAAATTGTCATCATAATCTCAAAGCATTTTGAATGTCTCATTGATAGTTCTTGATTTTTGTTTTCTTCAGAAGTATTGGTTTATAAGTTTCTGTTGTGGCAATGAAATGTGCGGCTTTTTGACATATAGTCAATCTGATGACACATAAAAAAGACATAATCTCTGAGCATTTTGAATGTATGATTATGGTTTATATGGTTTATATGGTTTGAATCAACTAATCTCTGGTTTAACAAAAGTATTGATTCAAAGGTTTTGTGTTTCAGAGGGTTATTTTGTGTTTGGTTGAATCTTTATTATGGTTTTGTTATTGATCCCGTGTGTAAGAGAATGCGAATTTCGGTAGATTGTAATGGATTAATTTGATTATTTTCTCATTGATGTTCTAAAAGAGACAGATATACTCTGAACATTTGGAATGTATAGTGATTACTGTTTCTATGGTCTGAATGAACTAATTTATGGTTTAGCAAATTAACTGATTCAAAGTATTTTTGTGTTTGGTTCTAACTGCATTTATGGTTTGTTATTGATCTCATGTGTAAGAAAATGCGAAGTGGAAATGTCGTAGATTATAATGAATTAGTTTATCTGTTACAAATGGTATGGGGGTGTTGATTATTGATGCTTTATGGTTTTTTACTGATAGACCTTTGTTTGTTTTTTAAGAGCTGGGAGAAAACCGTAGACTGTTACAGTCCTGGTCAGGGCTTGATGCCCGCAAGTTTCAAAGTCAGAACCGTGGCTCTCGATGAAAACACTTCGGAAGAGGTTTTGGATCCAGATTTTGGTGAATCAGCTATTGGTCGTGTTGCTCCCGTGGATTCTGGTAAGTAGATCCTCTTTGGCTATAAAAATGTCAGTTGTATACGTATGCGATTGACTATTCTTTGAGAGTTGTCACTGTGATAGCTATATGGACTGTATTCTTCATGGGAGTTTGTTGCTGATTGTTTCTTTCGTCCTTTATAGGTTTGTGGTGGATTATTCTATTAAGGGCATATGGAAAGTTAACAGGGGATTTCTCATTACAAGAGAGGATAGATGTTCAGACAGGGATAAAGCTCATCATGAACTTGTGTTTAGCAGATGGATTTGATATGTTTCCAACACTTCTGGTCACAGATGGTTCTTGTATGATTGACCGTCGAATGGGTATCCATGGCCACCCCCTTGAAATCCAGGTACTTTCAACCCCAATTCGTTACAGTGTTGATATATATATATATATATATATCTTCTTGTGAGACTTAAGTCTTAAACATGATTTTCTCTCTGGATACATTGCAGTCGTTGTTCTACTCAGCACTCAGATGCTCCCGTGAGATGCTTTCTGTTAATGACAGC
>OVAY01003221.1:0-12376 GCA_900406395.1 Kernera saxatilis
AAAGGATATCTTGCAGCTGTCTTCTAACATCCTCCAATGCCTTCTCCTTCGAATTTACAGACTTTGTATTTTGTATTATGGTATTCATGAATCTCAATTTTGACCGCCTGTGGTCATAGAATCCACCGGTCATGCCACCCTTTCTGCTCACCTGGTCACCTATCATGGCACACCAGAACCTTCAGGTACCAAATACATGTTCAAATGGGAAGTAAAGTGAATATAAATGCATTTTCAGTTCCAACCTTCCAAGGTTATGCAATCCAAGCCATCATTCTTAGCAACTCTTGTTGCGACATTCAGATCACGACATACTACTGTTCTACCAAAAACCTACATCAAGGCACGATAATATATAATGACATTCTGCATCGGAAAAAAAAAACGACAAAAGTCAAATAGTTCCATCAAAGGTGCATATATATCTAAATAAGTGGGCCACAGAAAGGTACACAATTTAGTTCAGACGGTAGACAAGAAATAGGTGGTGGACAGATAAAGAGAGGAGCACCTGGCCAAATGCTGGTGCAAATTTGGAGTCGAACTTCAATCTTCTCAGCAGTGGTATTGCATCAGAACTTTGTGGATAGTTTACGTGAGGAGCTTTTACCCGATTCAGAGGTATGAAGGTCACTCGTCCACCCTTTAGAGAATTCAGGTGTCTAATTATCTTGGTTGAAATATCATCATTCTCAACTACCACGTGAAATAGGCTGCTTGTATAACAACAGATGAAAAGAGCAGATCATAAGGTAAAAAGTAGAGCCAAATAGTGAACAGAGTGATAATTGTAGCTGTCAGGTAAATATTAGCAGGTTTCCCACATACCTGTTTCCAGCAGTGACTTCAACTGCAGTGAAAAACTTTTCCTCGCAATCAACCAACTCAACAAGTGGACCAAAAACTCCGTTGATCCTATACTCTGCGCAAATCCGTCGGATAGAGCTCAGCCCTCGCCTTACATCCTGAGACAATGAATTTGCTGAGTCACCAGATACGACAACTGAAAATGGCCAACAAGTTACTTCTAACTAAGCTGAAAGGGCTTGGATGGATCTAATGCATTAACTACTCTTGAAATTAACAAATTTCCCGCCATATTATTGTCCGCAACAAGAAAAGGGATACAAAAGCCAATCACTCACTCCTGGAGTTGCATGATCAAGGTTTTTCTTTGCCCTTTCAAGTTCCGTTTTCAACTTCTCAATTTCAGAAGATAGTTGACTTTCTTCTCCCCATTTTTCCCTGTGTTAACATATTAACATATCTCCTGTTATATTAAAAAAAATTTGTCTGCTATACTTACATGTATGGAAATGACAGCAATACTTACTTTCTTTTTCGCTGTTCTTCATCTCTCTCCCTCTTTTTAATATTGAATTGTTCATGGGACTTGGAAATGTGAGACTCCAGTTCACCAATTTCAACTTCGTGTTTCTTGATGTGTGCATCACGCTCTGTCAAATCAGTATTGAGACGAAAGATTTCATCCTGAAGTTTTTGCTCCTGCAATAGAAGAAAAGATGTCATATCACCAATCATACGAAACTGATTCCATATATCCGCTGCAAAACATAAAATTACAGAGGGATACAAATGTCATATAAATACACAATATTTGGCCAATTTTACATCCTTTCAACGTAAAAACATTGCGTAATCATATGATATAATTATGCTATGGTGCATCCTCCATATCAAATAATTTACTCACCTGAACCATATTTGAGTCTAAAACACGCTTGAGGTCTTCAATCTCCTTCCGGAGCCATTTGTCTCGCGCAGCCTTATTTGAAAATTGAGTTGCACGGCCCTGTTTCTGATAAAGAATACTAAGCTTCTTTTCCAGCTCCATGATTCTGTAAGGAAAAAACCATAAACAGTAATTATCAATGTAAACAAAACAAAAACAAAAAACAATCTGCACCCACTCATTTTCAGCATTATATAAGCTACCTTTTGGTTGTCTGCTTCTCCTTTTCAACTTGACTTTCATACAAAGGATTAATCGCCTCTAGTTCCTTCAAAGAATCCTGCATTTCTCTTTCCACCGTATTAAGTTGCTCAAGAGCATCATTCTGAAAGCCATAGTACTGCATTAGTCCACATTATCCAAAAATATAAAGAAAACTTTAAATGCATACTGATGTTCAATTGCAGTATATGAAACTTTAAATGCATGCTGATTGATGTTCACTTTTTTCACAAAGTTTCTCTACAAATGTGACTGAGTAGTGTGACCACATGTGTAGCCATCAAGTTAGTAGTACCTTAGACTGGATATTTCCAGCAATCCGTTCCTTAAAGTCATTCTCATCAAGCTCCAGTTTTGTCTTCTTCTTTATAGCTTCAGTTTTTCGTGCTTCAACAGTTTCTTTCTCCTTGTGTAATGTCTGAAGCTCCTTTGTCAGTCCTTTCAGCGACTCATCTAAGCTCCTAGAGTCATCCTGGGCCTTCTCAACTCTATCATACGTTTTTGTAGACTCTTCAGATGCCTTAGTTCTTGCAACTTCTACCTGGATAATGACACAAAATGCCCAGATGTAGAAAAGGTAGAGCTTAGCGATTAGATAGCCGATAAAATAGTAAAATAACAGTTGCTCACAAAAGAGCATAGAAGCTCAGAGTCTGGCAGAGCTCAATAAAACATTAAAACTGAAGTAGCACCAGCAACAGAAAGGCCAACAATACCTAATTTTTAAATCATAAGCAACATCAAGTTCACTGGAAAAAACTAGAAAGACAACATTGAAAACATATGCCTAATTTTATTGGCTGACCTGTTCTAGTTTCTCCCTAGTATCGTGAAGCTCTTTGTCGTAAATGGTGTATTCCAGTGATTTTCTCTGCTTGTCAAGTTGTTGATATTTTCTGAGTTCTTCTTTCTCTTCGTCCAATTCCCTCAGTCTTTCATCCAAGTATTGGACAACTTGGATGATCTGCTTTCGTTTATTCCCTGGGAGACAAGACATTCGGCTGTCTTAGACTTTTGAGCTAGCCATGCATGAATGTGAAAATTAAAGAGGTTCCACTATTACTGCAGATTGATAACTTGCCTGTATCCTGCATAATTTTTAAACTCTCACGGCGCCTCTCCTCATAAACGCGGGTACCACCAATCTCTTTTAGTAGATCCAGTCGTTCTGCATCTTTCATCAGTGTCAATGAGGCTATCTACAAACGTTCCACACAAAAAACGCATTTAAACTATAGAAATTTGTTAGCCCACATGAGCTTCTCTACTGTGGTTGGCGACACAAGATTAATACAAGTATATTTTCTCTTGCAGGAGCTTACCTTTCCTTGTTGAACAACATAGTAAGGATTAGAACGAGAAAATCCAGCACTCTCCAGTAAATTCATAACTTCATTTTTTCTGCAAATTTGTTAAATAACTTTTCACCCCTTCACAAAATAGGACAATGGAAAAGAGTGTGCAAACTTTAAAAAATTACGCACGTAATGTGTTTCCCGTCCAAGAAATATTCATCCTTCTTCAGACCAATTGTTCGGCGCAAACGCATTTCTTCCTTATCAACCTAGAGGAGAAGCATAAGCCACAGATCAGAGACCAAATGAGATGTACCATTTTTGAAACGGCCTTAGTGTTTTAACTTCAATGACCAAGTATGTTTTGAGACTACCAGATTTTCAAAGGTGCGGCTAACATACACATCATTTCACAAGGTTAATTATGACTTAAGAAAAACACACCTTACGAATAGCCAAGAAAATGAAGACGGCTTTATGAAACCTAAATGGGACTTCAAATTTAAGTGATTGACATGAAGCCATGAAATTAAACTATAATAACCTGTACACTAGATTAAGAAATGACGGATCCAATTTTTCCAAGCTTAGTAACACAGTTTTCCAGCTTCTAGCTGAAAGAATTATTAGTAAATATACTGTGGTTCATCATCAACAACAAACATGAACATCTATTTCATCAACAACAAACATGAACATCTATTTCATCAAACAAAAGCAACCTGCCCATCACAATTTCCAGACAGAACAAGTTTTAGGCAATGGAATTATTACCGGGATGCGGTTGTCAGAATTATCAAACACAATCTCCACAAACGCAGACACAACTTGATGACCAGCACCTTCCTGTCCATAAAAAGGCTCGGAGTTAGAAAATTTAGAGGATAGCACGACATTCATTCAATAGAGAAACTTTAAAGTCTGCAGCAAACTTGTGGACATACGTGGAGTAATGCATGCCTATCTTCATTCCGCAGATTTTGGAAGATGTCACTCAATACAAAACGAATTGCTGCATCCAAAACCAATAAGTCAGTGATAGTTAAAAATTCTAGATGCTTTATTTGCATATAACAAAAGAACAAATGAGTAAAACAGGACAAGGAGGGAGGATGATCAAGCGGCTCAATCTCACCATGGAAGAAGTTGCTTTTCCCAGACCCATTTGCCCCAACTACATCAAAAACAATATTTTACCAGTTTCAGCAACAAGTTTAGAGTCCAATCGAACATGAAGATGAAAACAGCGTATCTAATTCCAACAATCCAACGATCCAGAAACTAGAGAGAACTAGGATGCACAGTTACAACAATAATTCAATGAACCTCAATTACCCAACAACGAAATTGAACAATGGAATCAGAAGTGTAAAACATTGGCAAACATTACCAACACAGTTAACCTTGGGGCTAAAATCCTCAGTAGCAACTTGCTCTTTGTAGCTCTTGAATCCTTCGATTATAACCTTCGCAAGATCAAATCCGAAACCAAAGAAGAAAATTCAATAGAGATTACGAAATGAACAGCAGTTCCAAACACAATTTAGAGGAAGAGAGGAAGAAAAATTCGCACCAGCTTAATAAACATAGCGAAAGGTCACCAGCTACTCCCACCTGTCGAAATTACCACAACCCCCAGAGATTATTAGGTCAAGCGAAGCAGATAAACGATGGATTAAACTCGAAAAGCATCGAAACCCTAATTTCGCTATGCAACTCCACAGTAGAAAAGAAAGAGGTGATTAAGAAGTTGAATCCTAGGGTTTGCTTTCCTTGTCGAGCAGATCCAAGCAAAACGCCGACGGAGGATAGACGTAGCAATATGAAGAAGAGTCACCAGAAACTTACCGAGTAAAGCTTGCTCAGAGGCAGAGATGATGATGGAGAAAGCTTGAGTTGAAAAAAATGGGAGGCAAAGTAGAGAAAAATGACCGGGAAAAAGATCAGCCCAAAACTAGAACTGAAACAGAAGGAAATGGTAGTAGCAAATGTCACATTTTTTATTTCGTCTAGCGGAGATGGTTTCAATGTAACTCATCGGGTCAAATGATATATTGGGTAAGTTTGTAGCACAATAAGGGGTTTTATTGGTAAATCATTTACTATAACGGTAATATATATATCGTTTTGATGGTTACTAAATATGTAAACGAGAAAAGATAATTTCGACGATTACTAACTATAAAAGAAAGAAATGTTAGTGATACCAAAAAATATATATCATTATTTATGTTTTTTTTTCATCTAAAATTTTGTTATAATCTCGGATGACACCCTACATCTGCCTACAACGGCCTAAACTAAGCTCAGATGAAATCCTTCTATGGCGAATAGGTACCACCTCTCAAAATATTGCTCATTGACTTATAAACCCGGCAAGATAGAACGAAGACGTTCTTCCTACAATCTTTCATAATCGGCAAAATCAGTATAAGACCAACCCATTAAGACGCATAAATTGCGCTTACTAAACCGGTCATCACTTTAATATATCGATAATGTGATTATTTATTTTTTATAAAAATATGATCAAACAAAGATGTGAGGAAAAACAATGATTAAATATAATGAATATGATATTACTGAATATCAAATATTTTATATTAAATATGATTGGTTATTGAACATTTTTTAGTGATAAAAGTATTTTCTTTTTTTCAGAATTTATTTTTAAAAGATAATCATTACATTTTTTTGAGACATTTTTGCCATTAATGAATCTTTTTTTGTTCTTTTGATACATTTTTTAATAGTATATCTTGTAAGATCTAATACTTTTGAAGTCATTTTTAGAAAAAATGCTCTTCAAATAATAGTATAGAGATGAAATATTTATGTGTTCATGTAATATATTCATGGTATCTAATATATTTCTATATCAATAAATTTGATTTTAGTTTTTATGTATTTATTTGATTTTATATGAGATAATTAGATTTATAAAGATATATTTGAAGTTATTAAGTTTAATCTGGTTATTTGTGAGATCTAAAAATTATAGGGACTAAAATGAAAATATGAGAAAGATTTGAGGTTTTGAGGATTTGTTAGAATTCCAAAAACTCAAAAAAAAATGAAGGTTTGAGGGATTGTTGGGCATCTCCAAAATGAGCGTTTGAGAGGGCATTACTCTAACGGTACACCCTGAAATCTATTTATAAAAAACATTTTGTATTTTGCATTACAATTCTCCATATTAACAATAATTAGTTATGATGATAAATTTTTATAAATAAATATAAAGCAGTCATTAAAAGTTATTTTAATTTCAAAATATCTTTAATATATGTTAGTAATTTATTAATGAAATTTATTTGCAATCATTTTTTACAATTTTATCAATGATTTGATCACATCCGATAAATTCATCCGATGAGAAAAATAAAACTCATCTGTTTTTCCTTTTGTCTTTTGGCTACTTTTTATATTCTTTTTTTCTTCAATATAGCTATAGCCTATGGGTCACCCCTTCAACAATTTGTTTTACTCTACTACCATTTGTGTCAATAAATCTTTCATAATTTAATTCATATAACTATTCATGTGATGAGTGTGATACAATTTCAATTATGCCCATGTTACTCGGCCGGTATTCGGTCGGTATTGTGTTAGTTTAGAGCTATTGAGATTGGTTTGAAGCATGATTATTGAAGATTAAAGATAAGGAGTGAAAAAACTAAGACCGGTACAAAGAGGTTTGTTTAAAGCCTTTTATAAAAAGAGCTCTCTCTTTTGTCTTGTGTCCAAAATTACTTTTTCCCTAAGCTCTGTTTGTACATATTATGAGACAATCGAGCTTGTAATAATTTTTCATAGTGGATTGTTATATTTATCCGCCCCCATATATAAGTTTAATCACACCGATTAAGTTGAACTGGATTAACAAGTTCTTGCGTTTTATGTTACACATCCTGCATTTCTTTTTCTTATGAAACATAGTGATATTGTGAGTGATGTGAGGTTTTTCAAAATCGATATTTGATTGTGAATTACACAAAATTTATAGTTTTTTCACAACAATTTAGGCTTAGAAAATATTTGAACTTAAAAATCGTTCGTTTAAATTCTCAAAAGCCACCAAACACCTTTGTTATTCGCATCTTTTTACTTTAAATCTCTCTTAAAGATCATACTAAAATATGAATATGTTGTTCAAAGAGAAATCGAAATCTGAATGGATTTCAAAGGAGTCTAATTAGAATGAGCATAAAGAATGATTTTATAAACAGATAGAAGATGAGAAAAGAAGAACTTCAGGTGCTTTGATAAGCAAACAATTGGTGGTTCATGTCAATTTGAAACAAACAAAACAAACACACAAACAAAAAAAAGAGAACTCCAAAAAAGACTTTCTTCCAAAAACAAAAAAAAAACACTCACGTCACGTGTGAACCAAACCAAACAAAATCTCTCTCTTTCTCAAATCGCAGCCAAAAATAACAATTATTTATTATTACTATTAATTGTTTATTGTTTGTTTAATTAATTTAGGAAAAAGCAAAAAATCTTTGGTTATATCATCCTCTCCGATCTTCACGGTGACTCTTTACTTCCATTTTTATCTCGAATTCGTTATTTTCTCTGACCAGACGTTTCAGGATTTTTTTTCTCTCACTTTCTCGGGAAAATTCTAGCCAATCCCGAGAAAAATCACGCAACAGCTATTTTTTAATTCTCTCTCCACCTATTTCTACTTGGAATCTACCCAATTTTGTACTTTCTCCTCCTGGGATCGTCATGATTTGATTGCAAACATAACCCAGAATCAATGATGAATGACCTGAGCAATTATGGGTCAATTTTCACTAGATTCTATTTTCTCGGGGAAATCAAGTTTCTCTGAGACGGTTATCTCGCTATAATCTGAAGATCCCAGAGTCGTTTCTCTTTCGCGATTCTCATCTTTCTATCTCTCTCGGTATGACTCGTCACGTGATACTGAAATCGCCGTTATTAGCATCGGAAGAAAGAAACTCTCCAACGACGGCGATGAGCAAACACGCGGAGAGGAGAAAAGTGGGAGAGGTTGCTGGAGGAGCAGCGGCGGAGTGCGCGGCGGTTTGGTGTTGCTGCCCTTGCGCGGTGGTTAACCTGGTGGTTTTGGCCGTGTATAGGGTTCCGGCGGCGGTTTGCAAGAAAGCGTGGAGACGAAGCAAACGGCGTCGTTTCATGAGGAAACGACACGGTTTGCTCGCGGCGGCGGAAGGTAGCCAGAGCACCGTACACGCTAGATTGAAGGAAGAGGATCCAACGGCTGAGATTGTTTTCGAGGAAAACGGAGCAAACGACGTCGTTATGCTTGAGAAAGAAATGTTGGAACGTTTCTATGGGGCAGGCTTTTGGAGAAGCCCTTCACAGAGGGACACGTCATCGGGAAGTTTATGAAATTTTCTTTGGGTTTTTGAGAGAATTTTATACTAGTAATTAAATTAATATATATTATATATGTGACTTCAATTATTATTATGTGGGTATGTGAATAGGAGAAACATAGCAATCCTTTTATATATCGTTTTCTCTTTGTTTTTGTTCGTTTTAAAATGTAACTACGTCTCATTGTGTTTCGAAAAATGGAACCAATCAAGGATTCAAAAGGATGAAAATCTAAATGAATCAAAAAATATTGGTGTAATAACCAAAAGTAGAGCAAAAATTAGTGATTTAGTACAATGATCAATTGTATATACATACAAGACGAATCTAAGAACTAGTGAAGTTTGTAACTTACATAGTCATTGAAATTTTCGCTAGTGTTTATTTATTACAACCTAACATAAAAATCAACCAAAGACCATCAATCTTTGACCCTTTATCAGTAGTTTTAAGGTATATTACTATTACATTGTAAAAACTTTAAATATGTACTCCACACTTACAAGATCAACATAAAAGAGTAAACATTTGATTACGTAGCTTTTATTAATATTATTAGTGGGGCAAAACAAATGTAAAGCAAAAGAGATAATGACCCTAACAAATAAGAAGCTATGGGTTCCCTAGATTGATTGTTCTTTGATATCGTCATTTGGTGACATACATAATGTCATCCAAAAGATAAAGAACGTCTATGTACTGGTGATTGAAACTTATATCAATTTCTAAAAACCGTTTCCAAACTCTTTCTACTAGGTGCAATCTCAACAATCGAAGACCGTCTCTACTGCACATATGAATATAGTTTCTTATGGTTACCTTTGGCTCGTGGGAAATGGCACATACCAAATGTTTGAAACCAAATGGAAGCTTTGGCAATAACATTGTGTAATTCCGGAATAGGTATTGGAGTTTTAATCAGTGGCATGCCTATGTTTTTTGAGTCCTAAGGCGAACTTAAAGAACAAAAAAAATTATATGAAAGTAAAGTTTTCGAACAATATTTGAACGCTAGTTTGGATTTTCAAACCGTTTTAACTTTTAATATTAAAACTGTCGACAAAAAAAACAATATTTAAATTATAAATACATGTAAAAAGTTCATAAATAAGAACAAAATTAAGCTCCTCAAGATTAGTTTACTAAACAACATATCATTTTTCTGTTTTATAAAAACATTTCATTAGAATTGTTTAAATATGCATATGAATTTATTATATTTTGTAGTTCCTTCGTAATTATAGTATGCTGTGTAAATTATGTTAAATAATTTTTAAAAATTATGAACTTAATTTAAAAGTAATGAGTTATGAAGGACTGTATTTTGTATTATAGTTTGTAATTTGCACTTCCTTTATTGTACAAAAAAAAAGATTTTACTTCCAACATGTTGAAATTTAAATCACTAGCTATAACATAAACCCTATAGAATAACTGATCCAATCTAACCAAATAAAAAATAATTAAAATAATAATTTAACGATGATTACTACCAAAAATTTTACCAAAATCTCATAAGTAAAAAATGATAAGTCACATTATAATTTACTCTTTTTTAAATTATATTTACGTTGGATATGCATATTTTTCTTACTAAGTCTTGCATAAGATTTTTCCATATTAATTTATTTTTCCAATTCCTATTTTCCTTTTCTATGTTGCTAAGTTCAATATTTTTCTTACTTTGGTTTTTTTTTTCCAACTATTTTCTTATTTTACTTATTTTAAATTCGGACACGTGTCAATATCTAAAATCATTTTTAATAAGTGTCAACTATTTTTTTTTGTTTTTTTAACTTTATATAATAAAATATTTTTCGAATAAAATTTAGGGTATTTTCTCACATAGATGAGAATAAGAAACTATGAATGTTAAATAAAGGGAAACCATTCTACACATAGGATCGACCTTGAGGCTTGAGCCCAAAATGACTAAACTTGGGCTTGCGACCCTGAAAACCTTTATCTATTTTAGCGGTCTATGTTATACCAAAATATGTCTTTTGAAAATTTGGCAATGGGCTACATGGTTGGTGTTGTAGTGTGAGTGTTCAATATTCACCCTCTATGTTTTTGTTTTTTGTGTGTGGCTCCAATTTGTTTTTTTGTGTTCTTGTGGCCTTAATATTTTCTGGACCGACTCTGTCTATACAATATGATAAGGGCTTAAATCAAGGTTGAGAATTCTTAAAAGTAAACGTAGGAGTTTTTCTTAGATAGGTTATTTGTTTAGAATGAACCTCGTAGTGATTTTAAAAGAGTGATTTATAGGACTTCCACGTATCACATGGCGATTAGTTGCTAATTTTTTTCTTTTATCTCATGTTTATCTATTTAAACTGTTGAATTAATTCTGATACCAACCCAAAAAAAAACTATTGAATTAATTAAAGAGATTTTAAAGATGAGATATGTACAAATCGTGACCAGTACATTTTTTTTGTGGTGATAATGACCACCAGTATATTTGTAATTATCCCTAAACCCAAATTCTAAAGTCCCAACTTTACATGGACAAAGTTAATTAGGAATAGGTTCTTACGTACAAATCCTTTTTATTTTCCTAAACGAACTTGAATGTATATATATATACAACAACCATAACACAAATTGTATCACATTATTGGCAAACGTAGGATTGATGAAGAAGATGAATAGCATTGAAGAACAAGAAAGATTTGAAAAGGAAGTAGCATACGTAGCGAGTACTATTTTGTTTTGGATAGAGCGTTTGTCTCTCTTCAAATTTCTCATCTGCTCCGATGACTCCTCAGTTCATGTCGGTGTTCTCCTTCTCCTCACTACTCTTCTCTTCATTAACCTTGCTCTTCTTTTATGGCCTAAGCTCTCTTCTGCTGGACCCTCTGTAAGTATTATCATATATACATCTTCTTTATCTACCTTTTACTTGGTGTTAAAATCGCCTTTTTTTCTCTCTTCTTTTTGATTAGGGTATTGATGGGTTATCGCTGTTTCTATCGGACCGGTTGACGTTTCTATTGGCTCTAAGCTCTCATGAGACCGTCTTCGTTTGGTGTCTCACCGTTCTCATCTCCTTCGCGAACCACTCTGTTTACATCTTCGAGTACTCGCATGAGTACCTTGTTCACAACGATGAGAATCCGATATCCACCGGTAATTACATTGTTCATGAAGAAACCCTAGCTAATGTTTTTTTTTATATTATATGATATAGATTCTTACAATTTTTTTTTTCATTTTCGTAAACGAACTTGAATGTATATATATACAACAACTATAACAAAATTTGTATCACAATATTGGAAACGTAGGATTGATGAAGAAGATGAATAGCATTATTTGCAACGCGTACGGAGGATTGATGAAGGAGATGAATAGCATTATTGCCAACGTAGAATTGATGAAGAAGGATTTAAGCATCGAAGAACAAGAAAGATTTGAAAAGGAAACAAAATACCTAACAAGATTAGTGTTTTGGACAGAGCGTTTGTCTCTCTTCATACAGTTCACCTCCTCCGATATCTTCTTCGAGCTGATCCGTCCTGTTCTTCTCATCACTACTCTTTCCGGATTAGCCTTGTTCTTGTTTTTCCCGAAACTCTCTTCTAATGGACCCTCTGTAAGTGTTATCATATATCTAGACATATCTTCTTCTATCTACTTTTACTTGGCGTTAATTAAAATCGCCTTTTCTCTCTTAAAGAGAAACAGAGGCTGAGGATTTTCTGTATATTGATTATGATCAAAGTAC
>OVAY01003222.1:0-12371 GCA_900406395.1 Kernera saxatilis
TATTAATATTATTTTTAATTAATATTAATTTAAATTATAACAAAAATATTAATATTTTATTCATGAGAAACTTAGTAGAGTATCTCACTAATGGAGATAAAAATTCAAAAAAAGTTTCTCAAAATAAAATATATTAAAAATATTACTATTATATTTGTGAGATATTCATTGAATATCTCACCAATAAAGATGTTCTGACAAAAAGGGCTTTGGGTTCAACGTATATGGCCCAAACATTAATAATTTACGACACAAACTCACCAAAAATTCTGAGAGCAGAAAAAAAGGTTTTTTTTTTTCCCATAAACATACTAAATATTAGTGTTTGAAGGGCACTTCTCAAAAATATCAATATTTTAAAAAAAATTTTCAAAAATACCATTACAATTTCTCTTACTTTATTCTTTTTGGCATATATTTTTTTGTGATCTTATGATCTTGATTGCATTATTTAGCCCCATGCTTTCTTTAATTACCTTGCGTACAAGGGAAAGAAACAAAATTGCAACTGATGAACTGAATAAGCTTTTTTAGGTTAAAGACTTCAAATTTGGATGTTTCTCAATTTCAAAATCGTCACTAAGTTTATTGTTTTCAGTAGAGATTTGGATTTATCTGATCAGTTCTGGCTTGCCGCCACGAAACCGAACATTCTATGCACTCAACAAGTCAACATGACGTCAATTGTTTGAAAAAGTTTATCCTAAAACATAAATGCTGTAATATAACTCTGTTCATAATAGCCATCGGCTAGGCGGTTGAACAACTGACATTCTCTTATTTTTATTTCTGGGTTGCCATTGAAATTTGTGAATGTCTTGCATATATTTTCTTGCTGGTATTATGCAAAATCCACGGGAAATCTTCATCTTTTTAATCCTTAATATATGAGAACATAAATCGTAAGATGCAAGTTAAGCTGTTGTTTCTTACCCGACAAGAAAATCCTTGCTTGGTCTACATTTAAGAAATCTAAATATTTATATGATTTAAGAATTTAAAGCATTTAGAATATATATATAATTTTACTAAAAGAGAGTAAGACAGTTCTAACTTCGAAATTGTGTGTCATAACAATAATGCTCGTACAAACCATTCTATTAATTTTTAAAAATTAAACATATAATTTTTTTATGTTCAATAAATAATTCAGTGTATACACATATGGGTTTATGGTCCTAACTGGCGTTCCGTGATTCAAATGTAAACAAATACTTTCTTTTTACTAAAAGAGAGTAAGACAGTTATTGTTTAGCAATATCTTAAGGGACTTCTTACTCAGGGAGAAAAATAGAAAGGATAAAAGAACAAGTGGGTGTGGAATGTCTATAGCAACTTTCCATCAACGAATCATCAGAGAACTTTTATTTCTTCTGTAACCTAAATAATTTAGAAAATTTGCTATTCGTTGGGAAGAAAATAATTAAGAAATTTCAAGCCTACATTAAACAAAAAAAAAAAAAAAGAGAATTCAAGAAGCCTAACACCTGGAGGAGATACAAAGGGATCCAAGAAACAAACTAGTGGGTGTTGAATTATATCTTTTGCTGAAGCAGCTTTCTACCACTTATTATTACCCATACACACGCATTTTCTATTGCATTCACACCCATTTTGTTTTTTGCATTTCAATGAGTAAACTTTTAAAACAAATGAATTAAAATAATCTCTTAACTTCAGCTTCACTCGTACATACAATCATATTAACATACAACAAGATTTGGTATAACATATTTAGGGCCTTGTTTGGCGCATTTTCGTTAAACAATGTCTAATAATAAATTTATTAAGGTTTATTTTTTTGGAATATTCTGTGTTTGGAAAAAGCAAATAGGTACGGGGATGTCATAAATTTTTGTTAAATATTTTGATTATATTTTACCACTGAGTACATTAACTTTTGGGAAAAATATATAGTTAAACAAGTTTAAGTCATTATCACATTTATCACGATATATAAGTTACTATACAAATTATCACGATATACAAGTTACAAGTTATTTGTTATTTTTGTATAGAGAGGAAGTACAATGATTGAAAAATTAGCATAGTTAAACATGATCAATCGACAAATTTTACGTTTTGATTTAACCGGACAAAAATTAAACTTGAAACCACATAAGATGAGATGAGGGAGACAAGACGGCCGAAACATCACACATTTAGAGCTCACCATTTATTTCTTCGTTTTTATTGGATTATGGATTCGAGTAATTATAATATTATATAAGAAAACGTTAAAATCATTTATTTAACATAAAAAAAATTTATTTATAGAGATACCCTTTTCACAATTTTTATATATTAATGTAATAATAATAAGAAATATAAAGGGTAATTGTGCGTGATGATATATGAAGAATAGTTATATCGGTCGCTTTTTAAGTGGAACATAATCTTCTGCGTTCGTATTATCGTATATTTTAATAGGTAATAAGTGTATATATAATATGAATGTTAGGTAAGGTGTCTATGGGATACTTTCATCTACTTATATTAGTTGATGCTAATTATTCACATAAAATTTATCCACTAATCCCATTCCAATTCTATGAGGTTAGTATATTTCCCTTTTTTAGATAACATTATTTCACAAGAAAAAGTGAATTCTATTTATATAAATAGTTATACATTTATAAAACTATTTTAAATATATGAATAAGTTAAATTAAGAAAGTTTCAGAAATTCGAATATATATAATATTTACACGATAACTACGCTTTTGTATAAAAAACGAATATGGATAACTACTATTGCATACATGAAGAGATGAATATAATACACTATGTAAAATTGTATTCGCTGTTAATAACTTTATATGTAAACATATGTGTTATAATTAAATATATTTGTTAGTGGTTTGTGCTAGTGTTGTTGATGTATTACCACATGGATTTAAACCTTCACATTGAATTTTGTTAACAAAACAAAAGTTCTTACGAAAAAGCCTAATGCATAAAAGTTTTGCTTTAATAATGGATTGGAGTTTTCTTATTATTTGTTTAGGTAAAATAAGTCAATCGACAGCTCGACTTGTGAGTAATAAGCACATCCATTTTTGTAAAAAATTAGCGGATATAAAATGTAGAGCAACTTTGTGAAATTATGCACTAACATAGTATTCGATTAAAATGAAATGCGAACGACGCCAAAAAAGAAAGAAATGTGAACACAAAATGTTATCGATAACAAAAAAAATGAAAAGGAGCAATAAGAAAGAATTGGGAAAGGCAAAGGCGCACGCTTAGACAAAGAGAAAGCGATAGAGAAAAAAAGAAAAAAAAAAAACTTACAAAAAGAATACGAAGAAAAAAAAAAAAGAGTTGTGGACTGAAAATGCGCTTCATACATGCGCACTATTAAAAAAAAAACATCCCACAGATAAGTAAAATATAGTTCTTGGTTTAATTTGGATTTGATTTTTTTCCTGGTTCAGTATTGAAGTTAATCAAAATCTGTTGAATTTTCTTTTTCCCAAGTAGCGAATTGTTTAGATGAAATTAAAATTTCAGTGTTGACCCTAGTCTAATATGTAACTCGAAAGGAATTAGAATTCGGTATGGGAAAGTAAACGAAAGAGAATTGTAACCGGACTGTAGCAGAACAAACCAGACCGGAGTAGACTTAAAATTTATTTTTTCTTGACTTTCTGTTTTGATTAAATCAGTGGAAAAAGAGAAAGAGAAGTGGGGTCCATCTCCGCCATAGCCAAAGACCTCTTACTCTCCCACCTAGCTCTGTACCCATCATTGCCACGAAGAATCTCTCTCTCTTTCTTCTCTCTCTCTCTCTCTAGAAGGAGAAACATTTCCTTAGTGTGCACTCTCTCATCATCTCTTTACCTTTTGGTTCTTCGAAAAAGCGAAAAGAAAGAAAGAAACCCAGGAGATATTCTAAGAACAGAAATTGAGAGCTAGCTTTTTCTTTATGGGCATGAATTTGTAACTTACAAAAGATTGTAAATTTGGGTTTTTTTTTTTCATTTCTCATTAAATATAGTAATTTTATTTTATTTTTGGTGTGTGAGTGTGTCTTGGTGTTGCTTGGGAATAATGGGTAACTGTTGGTGTAGATTTGAGGCCTTTAATCACAAAGTTTCTGCAAACGCTAAATCAGGTTTGTTTTTTTTATCTCTTCTTCTTCTTCTTTATTTGGTGCTCTTTTCCCTGGAAATTCTGTGTGTGTTACTTATGGGTTTATCCGAAAAAGCTTGCGCAAACTATGAAATATCTGTCGGTTAATTCCAAAATTATTCAAAGGACTGTTCTTTTACTTTCTTCGTTTATTCTGATTATGCTCTGTTTATATTCCCCTTTTCTGGTTTCCCCCCCCCCCGTAAAGTTAGGGTTTTTATTCGAGTAAGCTAAATTCGTTTCTCTATATTCGTTAAGCTTTGACTCACTTGTTTAGAATTTTGACTAAGCGATTATAGTTTTCTTTGTTCTATAGTCTCCTTCCATTTCATCTCTCTCTCTCTCTCTCCTTTTTCTCTGTGGTTTCTGCTTTTGTTTTCTTCTGGATTGATCCCTTTAAAAGTCACATTTTTTATTATATATTCTATGTTCTAGGATTTTACACCCCCTAGATCTCTCAAGTAGAATCTTTCAATTCTATCCACAGAATCAAAACATTGGATCTTTGTTTTTCCTTTTTGTCTGAAACTTTACAGAATCACCTAATAAAGAACAGAGTCCAACAGAAGAAGAGACATATGTTAAAGAAGTTCAAAAGCTGCCATCAAATCCAAAAGAAGTAGAAGATCTAAGGCGTGACTCAGCTGCGAATCCTCTGATAGCTTTCACATACGATGAGCTTAAGAACATCACAGGGAATTTCAGACAAGACAGAGTTCTTGGTGGTGGTGGATTTGGAAGTGTCTACAAAGGTTTTATAAAAGAGGATTTGGGTGATGAAGAAGTTTCTCAAGCACTTCCTGTGGCCGTTAAAGTTCACGACGGCGATAATAGCTATCAAGGACACAGAGAATGGCTGGTTAGTCTGTCTGTCTTTTGCTTGTCTTCCAAGTTTCTCAACCGATTATAAATCTTTGCAGCTGAGAGATATGAGGAAATTAGATATCTTTGGTAATGTGGAGTAAAGTACTTGTCTTGATTAAGCTTCTTCATAGCTCTATATCAGTTTGAGATCAAATTGGGTCCTTAGTTTGCAGTAGAGCTCTGAGACTCGAATCGAGGCGAGCATGAACTGAGATTCCTAGCTATTGTCTCAATGTTTTGTAGGCAGAGGTGATATTCTTGGGGCAGCTTTCGCATCCAAACTTAGTGAAATTGATAGGTTACTGCTGTGAGGATAATCACAGGGTGCTAATCTACGAGTACATGGCTCGTGGTAGCGTGGAGAATAATCTTTTCTCAAGTGAGTTATAGAGTTCTTACACTCATTTGTCTTCTTGCTGGAAATCACTCTTGAATGGATAAGGAATTCTGAGTTATGTGTATCCTTGGTAGGAGTGTTGCTTCCTCTTTCATGGGCAATTAGAATGAAGATTGCTTTCGGAGCAGCCAAAGGACTGGCTTTCCTTCACGAAGCAAAGAAACCAGTCATTTATCGCGATTTCAAGACCTCTAACATTCTTCTAGATATGGTTAGTTCTAGTAGTAGTAGTACAACAAGCTCTTCTCTTGTCCATTGAGACAATTATGGAGGTTTCATTTTGCTATTGTAACAGGAATATAATGCCAAATTATCTGACTTTGGACTCGCTAAAGACGGTCCTGTAGGAGATAAATCCCATGTTTCCACTCGCATAATGGGAACTTACGGTTATGCAGCTCCCGAATACATCATGACTGGTAAGTTTCTACAATGTGTTATGCAATCTTCTCAGAGCTACCATTGCTTCTGTGATATCTAATCAATCTTTTCAAAGCCATAAAAAAGCTTAAAGGACAACACTTTGTTTAGCTTATTTAGCCATGAAAGCGTTTTCACTTTCACTGCAAAGATGCTTTCGTATATGCAGTGAGATTGTTTGAGTTTGGATTCTTATATATGCGGCAATTTTCTTGGTGACAGGTCATTTGACGCCGGGGAGTGATGTGTACAGCTTCGGTGTAGTTCTGTTAGAGCTTCTCACAGGGAGAAAATCATTGGACAAGTCACGGCCGTCCCGTGAGCAAAACCTCATAGATTGGGCTCTTCCACTGTTGAAGGAGAAGAAGAAAGTCTTGAACATTGTAGACCCGAGAATGAACTGTGAATACCCGGTTAAATCGGTTCAAAAGGCTGCAATGTTAGCTTACCATTGCCTTAACCGCAACCCAAAGGCTCGGCCTTTGATGCGGGACATTGTAGATTCTTTGGAGCCTCTTCAGGCCACCGACGAGGAGGCTTTACTCGTCCCCACTGTTCAGAAAGCAGTAATTACCATTATCGACGAAATGCCTAAGAATGGGTTGAAGAAAGTTGAAGAATTGAAGAAGGTTGAAGAGTTAAAAAAGGTTGAAGAGGTGAAGTAGGTTATTGAAGATGATGATAATTCACATTGTAATTGATCATTTGGTTTCTTTTTATTTTCCTAATATACAATTTGAAAAGTGAAAAACTAGATTGGGTTGTGTGTATTTTGGCAAAATACATATTAAGAAGAGAGGGATACAAAGGTTTGTGAACTTTCTTCTTTTATGGAAATACAAAGCTTTAACTATTGTGTTCTCACTTCTCAGTCACAAATTTTATGGTTGAGTAAATGTTGTAAACCACACATTGCATTAGGCCCAACAGAAGATGGGCTGAAAATTTGTCGACACAAAAATCGGTTCGTTGTGGGACAGACTGTTCGAGAACTTTATGTGCGAGTGGGTCGTCAATGCAACTAAATTTAAATAAATCGTAACGATCTGTTTCATGTTGCAAAACAAATTGTTCTATCTTCCGGGGATAAAACTCACCTCTTTGGTTACAAAACAATAATAATTGCTTACATCGTTTCGATAACCAATATGGCAAATAAGTGCTCACAAAAGAAAATAAACTGATAGTTTTGAGATATGTATGGGTCTAAATCGGAAACTTCCAGATTAACAAAAAAAAAAAAAGAGTTAATCAAAATCCCCTTAAATAACCTTTCCAATTATACCAAAATATCAATGGATAAACCTTTAAAATTTGGCACAAATAATCTATACTTTCATATATATTAGCTATTTGAGGGGAAGTTGGGAAGTTAGAAGCTGAAGGAATGGGCAATGTGGCCCATGCATGATGGTAGTGTAGGGGCAAATAAATAATACATAATTGGTCGTCTCATCTAAACATCCATAATGCGTGCACCTACAATCCGATCCCATGTGTCTATCAGGACGTCTTCTTGATGAGTTGAAATGTGGTTGGTACTAATAAGCTATGCTTAGCTCTCCTATCAAACGAACACCAAAAGTTATAAACTTATATTAGGTCAAGCTAATAAGTATTGGACCAAACCGATATTAATTCGATAACCCGAAAAGTAGGCCAAGAAAAGCCTAACTAGTAACTAATGACGTCAAAAAAAAATGAAAAGAAAAGAAGCCTAATTAATATGGATCCACAATCCCACATACGGCCCCTAGATTCCGTGCTAGTTTGATTTATTTTTCATTGTATAGTGTGAAATGGATGATGAGACTGAGATGTTTTACAGGAAAGATCAATTTCGAAATATTGTAATCAATTACGAGAAACCATGCTATGCTATGCTATGTATTTATTTTAACCAGCAAAGCCCGATTAATACGGTCCAAAGGCTCCTACTGTTCCATAATTTATGGTAATCGAATCTCATCGTATCATTTTCGAAAGAGTAACTATGTGATGTAACTACCCCCTGAAAGCCCCAATAATATAGCTAGGTCCAGTTTCCACATAAGATCTCTGAATTTCATTTAAAGGATCTGATTTTTCATTGTAACAATATTTTGAGATCCTGTGATGTTGTATAACACAGGTCCCTGTAACAGGTACCCCAAAAGTTCAAAGTAAAGGTCCTTCTTAATATCTAATTTTTCTGTTTCAAATTAAATGTTGTTTTGAGCATTGTTTTTTGTTTCAAAATAAGTCCCGTTTTAGATTCTTAATATAAATTTTTGGTATAAAATACCTAGTTTTTTTTGTGTTGCTAAAATTTGATAAAACACATAGTATCATCTCAATATTAATTAATAATTTAATAGTAGTATAATGATATGATGTTTTGTTAATAGGTGTGAACAATAAATACGATATTTATTGTGAAAAGGAAATAGTATTTAATAATAACATGTGATGATATATCGAACCATAAAGTAATATAAATGAAAAGATGCCCAAACATTTCCATTGCATTTGGTTTTGAAACTTTCTTACAAAATGGTATTTTGGCGGCTAAGTTTGATCTTTTGTTTTTTCACATTCGCTTCCTCGAGTCCACCGGATGATCCGGTCAAGTGTGAGTCCGGAAACACAATATGTACGGTTACAAATTCGTATGGAGCCTTTCCCGACCGCTCTATATGCGAAGCTGCAAAGGTGGAGTACCCGAAAACGGAGGCTGAGCTCGTCTCTATGGTGGCTGCAGCCACTAGAGCCGGCAAAAAAATGCGGGTCGTGACTCGGTACTCTCATAGCATCCCGAAGCTGGTTTGCACGGACGGCAAGGACGGGATTCTCATAAGCACCAAGTTTCTAAACCACGTGGTGAGGACTAACCTGGAAGCCAGGACTTTGACGGTTGAGAGCGGCGTGACGCTAAGGCAGCTGATCGAAGAAGCGGCTAAGTTGGAGCTGGCTTTGCCATATGCACCGTATTGGTGGGGACTTACTGTCGGAGGATTGATGGGGACAGGTGCTCATGGGAGTTCACTGTGGGGTAAAGGAAGTGCGGTTCATGATTACGTGACCGAGATAAGAATGGTGAGTCCTGGTTCGGTTTCTGATGGGTATGTGAAGGTTCGGGTTCTTAGTGAGACTATGAATCCTGAAGAATTTAAGGCAGCCAAAGTTTCTTTAGGCGTTCTTGGTGTTATCTCTCAGGTAATATAACATATCGATTATATATTACTTTAATCATTTCTATATATATATATTTTTACTGTGCTACATAAATATTTATACTCATGTATTTTTTTTTGTATACTTGGAAAGGTAACTTTCGAAATGCAACCGATGTTCAAGAGATCGTTAACGTATGTTATGAGAAACGATGCGGATTTTGGAGATCAAGCCGTAACTTTTGGGGAAAAACACGAGTTTGCAGATTTCTTATGGTTACCGAGCCAAGGCAAAGTGGTGTATCGAATGGACGACCGAGTTCCGGTCAACACTTCGGGCAATGGCTTGTTTGATTTTTTCCCATTTCGTCCACAACTCTCTGTAGCGTTAGCCATCATCAGATCCTTAGGTTATTTCAAGATATCAAAAATAGCTATATGTATCATTTAATTTGCATAGTTATAATGATTCTTATATATATATCTTTGCGCTTCATGATATGAAGAGGAGAGTGAAGAATTATTCGGAGATGCGAACAACAAGTGTGTGAGAGCAGAGCAAATGTCGTCGTTTTTGTATTCAATCTCATATGGCGTGACAAACAATGGTAATACATTCACTTACGTATACACCTATTGATTCTTTTCATAAAAACTTTATCAACTTTCTATTTAAAATTAACTTATAATTTCCACGGCAGGCATGGTATTCACAGGCTATCCGGTTATCGGAAAGCAAAACCGTATGATGTCGTCCGGTACATGTCTAGACAGTCTTGAGGACGGACTGATCACATCTTGTCCGTGGGATCCACGGATAAAAGGCCAATTCTTTCACCAGACAGCATTCAGCGTTCCTCTCGCAAGTGTCAAAGATTTCATCAACGACATCAAACAACTTGTGAAGATCGAACCCAAATCTCTCTGCCTCCTTGAACGCAGCAACGGTGTTCTCATGCGCTATGTCACATCCTCTCCTGCTTTTCTAGGGAAAGAGGAAAAATCTTTAGACTTTGACCTAACTTACTACCGAAGCAAAGATGATCCCTTGACACCGCGTCTCTACGAGGATTTCATCGAAGAGATCGAGCAAATGGCGATATTGGAATACAACGCGTTGCCGCATTGGGGGAAGAATAGGAATCTAGCGTTTGATGGCGCGATTAGAAAGTACAAGAATGCAAACGCGTTTTTGAAAGTGAAAGAGATATTCGATCCTTCGGGACTGTTCTCGACGGAATGGACCGATCAAATTCTTGGTTTGAAAGGCAACGTGACGATTGTGAAAGAAGGATGTGCATTGGAGGGATTGTGTATTTGTTCGGAAGATGTTCATTGTGCTCCGACCAAAGGCTATTTGTGTCGACCAGGTAAAGTTTACAGAGAGGCTAGAGTTTGTACTCGTGTGAGTGCCTAATAAAATCATGAAAATTTTGATCAAATAATTTGAAAGTATAACGTCTCGATCTCTATGAAGCATCTCTCGAGTTTCTCCATGTTTTTGTCCACTCTTGATTGCTCTTAATCCTCATGATTCGTAATTCAACACGAAAAATAATCCTTTACCACTTCTGAAAATTCTACGAGCATAGAGATTAGGAAACATAGTCTATGTATTATTGTGAGCCAAACGAAGTCGTATTAGATGTTATATTGAGAAAACTTTTGCACGTGTCAGCAGTGGCGGACCCAGAATTTTGTTTTACCGGGGTCAGAAATTTTTAAATTAAAATAAAAAAAATTATTAAAACTTAAAATCAGCAATAATGTAGTGTTGAACCCGAGTTCTCTAACTTTCATGGGGTGCAACAATAACCATTTGTGCTACAGAACAATGTTTATCAATGTGCAAAAACAAATTTTATATATTTTATCGGGGTCAGCTGACTCCCCTTTTTATAACGTGGGTCCGCCTCTACGTGTCAGTGTTTACAAGAAGCTCGCTTGCTCGCACGTATATAGTAGAGTTGGTGGTTTGTTTGACTACCTTGAAGATCATACATATGATGGTAAATTTCATTTTATCCTTATACCATCTTCCGTCTACTTAATTGTAGAAACTAAATCGTGTCATCTCTTGCTCAGGGATACAAGTCAGAGTATACTGTCAAGTGGGCAAAGCAGACCAAGCGAAATTTGCATTGCATGTTGGTTTGAAGACATTGGATCTGTTCAAAGAGTAGGCCCTTCGTCGACACTGAAACTTAACAAGCATGCATTATTTTTGGACTTCTTCCATACTTAGAGAAATAAAGTATTTACAGCTTGTGCGTGATTAGTACACAAACATCAACTGATCTACAAATCCATGAGATTGAGTACCCTTCATTGACCCCGACCGAACAACAAGATCGGAAACCTTAAATAGGTAGTCTCTATGAGGTTGTAGCTCAAACGAATATAGAAGCTCAGGGCTGCTTGTCTTGGTTTAAAAACCACTTAATCCAAGCAACTCTATCAACAATTATCCTGACAAATCCTCTTGTACTCTTTAGTTTTTTCTTAGACACGAATCGTCCTCTGAAGATTTATTCTCTGCTCTCAACCAGTTCTGTGCTATTGATTTGTTGAACCAGTCCTTCTTCCCATTTCACTGTAACCTGTGTCCTCGGGCCAGCAATGACATAGTCATCTCCCTCTAGGAGGGCCATCATCATCTGAAAGAGTTAGGTTTCAAAATTTTCAGGGTGCTCATTCAATGAATGTTTTAACTTCTTTTTCTTCTTTCTCCGAATGATATTTATGTTCTTTCCTCTCTAGATGCACTTCATTTGTATCAGATTTGGCCATAATAAAATGATCAATAAATTTAATATGTTTGTGTGTGTGTGAAATGAGTAGATATGAGAGAAGCAATGAGCTGTTTAGTTGTTCTTATAGGTAAAGAAGATGGAAATTGGATGATGGTTCCATGTGCTCCAAGTAACATGATTTGGCCTAACCCATATATATTTCCCCAAATTATTATTCTTTTTTTTGTTTTTCTCTTTGTATAACCCTCTTTTTTTGTTTTTGTTAGTAATCGACTTTGATATATGATTCGGCGTATCATTTTCTTCGTTTATTAGTCGGCGTATCAAAATTTAACTCCAACATTATTAAGTAATTATTGGAACTTTTAATTATGTATATTATCATGCTGAGTGTCCATATATAGCCTAGTGGTTGAGTGACTAGTGCTGACTTTGGCATTAGGAGTTCGATTCCTCTCTTTCTCTTTAAATGAGGATTTCCCATAGTGAGTTTGTGGACTATCGGGCCGGTCTGTTGTGGTCCAACGACGACAAACAAAAATTATGTATACTAGACCAATACCCGCGCATACGCGCGGGATTTTCTTATATATTGTTTTTAAAACAAATTATTTTTCTACATAGACATATGAAACTATTTTGACAAAAACA